>LD362073.1:16562-27215 GCA_001465055.1 Ptychodera flava
ATGGCGGCCATTTTGAATTTCAGGTATAAGTAAATATCTGGTTATTTATTTCTCAAGTACCAAATCTTGCAAGGTGACTCCTGGTAGTTATGCTTGATTTTGAACGAGAGTGGTTAAAGTTTCATCGAGGAAAGTTTGAGCAAATGTTTAAGTGCTTCATTTTTCGAACTTGAATGTTATTTAGTTTCCTTAAATTTGTCAGCACTAAATGGAAATGAAAAGTTTCTTCAAACAATCCGAAGTCGTGTGGGAATCCTAGTTTATCTCTCTTCGTGTGTTAAGTGTGAATCTATTTTAATTATGCAAACTGAGTCCAGATAAAATTCACTCACATTGATAAGCTCATTTACATGTGTCGATATTTCTCCGACTGATACAAAATAAATTATTAAGAAATGTTGTTGGTATATTGTGAGACATTTTTCTACTGATAATGTTCTATAACTACCGTTGGCCGAATATCAATAGTCTGTCGATTATTTACAGAAACGTCTTTCAATTTCAGTTAAAGCTATCACCGACTGCACACGACAATTGAAGAGTTCTGATTGTGAAATGGAAAAAGCTATCGTTTACTCTTTTTTATTATTGATGTCTTTGCCCATCACAGAAGTGATAAGATTAACACGCTTTGACGTCACATGCCGTATGACAATCAAAAAAGCCATGTCATTAGTCCGTTGGAACTCCTGTCTGAAGGAGTAAAAAGTTAAAAAAAACTTGCTTGCTATAGAAAGCATCCAAAAAGTAATACTCATTCTTGAATAAAACAGGCTGCATTGTCATGCTGTAACTTTGTACTACAATTCAATAGAAAAATATTATTTTACCAACCAAACGCTTTCATTAAAGGTATGCGTCAGTTCACTGTTACGGAACGGAACATAGAGAGTGCCGGATGCCTATCGTTTATGTCTCTATATTTTGTACAAAACTATAATAAATTTTATCAATAGGTTTTAAAATGCAGTTGATAGAAAAACTTAATATTAAGACCACTTTAAGTTAAACTGTCTATGATAATTAAATTCAAACTTCAAACACGATTACGGATTTCTATTTATGTCAGTGGTTTCTCTACTTCATCCAACACACGGACCAGTTTCATAAATATATTTGCATTTTAAGCTCCAATAACCTATGGCAATACATATACTCGTGAAATGAACCTAAAAGGGGCGATCCACGATCTCTGGAGTTGTTTTATAATTTGCGTCTCCGCCTCATCAAACATAGGTCAATTTCACAGTTACGTTTGCCTATCGATATCTATTTAAATCGGTTCCAGCCATTTCATATCTTCAGTGATCTTAAAGAAATCAAGGCATCTTTTCTGAGGACCAGGATCTGACGAGGTCCGATGCATGATATCTGTGAAAATTTTTACTTCAAATTGACAGTAGTCAAGTGGATGACGAAACTCATCAGATTGACACCAGTCTAGTTAAACCAAATTTAACTATCTTTAGGACTTAGGCCTATGCCTGTCATTCTGTTTTTAACTTTAAAGAGGCACTCCCACTTGGTAACATTTTTAAAGCACATTTTTTAATGCCAACGGTCGATATTTGACGTGGCGCCTGTGCGCGGATCGCGAGATATCGATAAAAACATGTCATTTCCCGAGCGTATTTTTCACATTCCGAAGTTTTACGATCGTTTCTGATTTTGACCCGAAATCCCCCGAAGGTTTGTTGTTGTGCTGATTGACAATATTCTAGGGAGTCTACAATAAGTTCGAACGACGCAATTAATTTACTTCCCACTGGAAAGACTTTATATACAGCATTATGCCTTTACCTCAGGTAAATTTTTAAAACTTCTCCTTAGTTTTTGTCGTTTTCATTATTCTAAATCACTTGTATTATATTTTTAACCTATACCACATAAACATCAGTTTTTACGTGTCAAATATTAGCCGCTTCCGATGACTACATTTTGTCGTCTGCCACACAGTACATCGCGCGCGTGGTATGCGTCTATGCATACCACGCGACCGCCGCTATGTATCAACCGCACGTAACTGTGCTGGTCACTTATGCGAATTCTGGTGGAATCAGCAAAAATTGTTTTTCGTTTTTCAAGTCAGTGAGACTCAGCTTTCTCCCACGAGGCATGACCGATCACCGACGCCAGTGGTACTGTGGCGTACAGCAACGTTAGTGTAGACTCGTACTCCATAGCTTAGTTGACAATGGCCCCAGTGCCGAACGTTCGATGTTCGGAAGCTGAATTTAGGTGGGCCACCGGAATTCAAACTTTTACTTCTTTGAAGACATGTTTTTATCGATATCTCGCGATCCGCGCGCAGTCGCCACGTCAAATATCGACCGTTAGCATTAAAAAAATGTGCTTTAAAAATGTTACCAAGTGGGAGTGCCACTTTAAGGTTGTATGCACCTCGGAAGTGAAAGACTTAAACTTTTGCTCTAACTTTCCCAAGGAATATTTTAATCATACTCTTTCAAAATCAAGAATAAAAATAGGGGGTCACCGTGCAAATTTTTGTACTAGAGAAATAAATTACCAAAGATTTACCGATATTAGAAATTCAAAATGGCCGCCATCCCTGTGTTAACTCAATGGAGAAAAATAAAAATTTTCGAATTTCGAAAAACTAAGCCGGTGAAAAGTTTTCTTATACCAAGAGCTTTAAAATGAACCCCCACATGTGGTATATCAGAAGAGAATTGTAAAAGTTTGAGAGTCAGAACGTCTTTCCCCGAGGTGCGTTCTACCTTAAACGTCATTGTCATTTCATTAACATGTAATTGGCTTTCCATAAATACATCGATATAAAGAATACATATGCCAGTGATGCGAATAAACACGTTGAGTTCAATGCATGCCCTTGGAGTAATTATAGTAATGACGTGTAGTATTGACGAAAATTGTAAAGACTGCTTTTCGGACAAGTCACTCTATTGGAAATGCAGCATCACAAAGATTCACGTCATTCTGGTGTTCAGTCATGTCAAAGTTACCTGCCAAGTCAATTCAATGATTATCAACTAAAGAGAAAAGCAGAAAATACTTCATATATCCAAATTTGAGGATTTTTGGGTGCATTTCATGAAGCTGCCAGTCTTTCCGAAAAATTGCTTCCGTGGCTATGTTTATTGCCACCATAGGAACAGAGCTGAGGATGACCTGCACACACGATACTGAGTACTTTTGAGAAGTTTTTAAAAGACCCAAGACATGCCGAATAATCAAAAGCTGTTGCCGAAAATGGCACATGTGACCCTATTTCATTTTTAACTTCTTACAAATATGATTTTAACAACTATAGCTAAATGCGACAATACGGTCCTGTCTGTCTCTTCTACTTTGAAATTTGGGAAAAACATACATTTTTTTGCGTTGATTGAATCGTACCAAAAACCGCTCAAAATATTTCCGAACAGTACCCCATTGACAACGAAGAAATAAAAGGCAAAGAAATTATGAACAGAAAGAAACTTGTTTAAGTTAGTAAAGACAAGAGCCCGTTAACATTGAACAAATGGAACATGGACGTATCATAAGGACGGAGAAATGAGTTTACTGACTTATGGCTTTAAATTATTATTTCAAAAAAAATAACGAGTTTGGCCGGTCTGGCTTGAATTTCATGCACAGGTACACTAGTGAAAAATCATTGAATCATGTGTAACTAAACCAATTATCAAGGTAGATTAAAACAACGTGTGATAGGTAATGTTTTCTACTTTCTTGTATTTCATATATATTTTATATGTGTGACAAATGTCTGACATGCTTTTCGGCGGTTAGGTGGTTTCAATTTTCCTCTAGGATAACAATAAGGGAGGACACAGCCGATGGTGATGTAACTAACAATTTGCAGTTTTATGTCAGCTTATTCGTGATTTGCATAGTGAGTGAAAATACCAAAGTAGGGACATTTAATCAGAAGAACTTGACCAAAGTCGAAAGGAAAATATGATATTTTCATTATGTTTTTTTAGATATCAAATTTCATTACAACTATCAAATTTCATTATCAAGTAATATTTCGTAATACATATCCACTTCATTCGTGAATTAGCAACAGTTGCTTATATTTCTGCTTGTTTTTAAAGAATTTAGCGTTTCAGAGATGGTGTAAATTACAAATGACTCTTTACTGAGCTAGACGCTAGTCCAGTGACTGCTGCAGAAAATAACGCAATACCTCTCGCAAATACCCTTAAAGTTATACAGTCACCTGTTATCTAAATATGCCCATATATGGTCAAAGGGGCGTTCCTTGGTATTCAAAATGACAATTGAGGGTGCTGTTTTTAAAAAGCGGCACCCGCTTAAAATCTGTGATTGGTTAGATTTTCTCTTTCCATGGGAACTGTGGCAAAATTGGAACAGGTGACAGCATACCTTTAATATGGTGGTCTTGCATTGTCTTATCATTTACTGCATGTGTATCACGGGTTTACTTGCTGCGGAGCACTCGCACACTATCGGTACAGTGCAAATACCAAAAACAATATGGCATAACCCTATATTAATGAGCTCCTGCAGACCGGACTACTTTTTGTGTACAAGTGTTTTATAAACAAGCGAGCAAAAGAAATACCTTTTCGGGGCGGAAAATTTCCAAACTGCTACAAACTTGCTATATATTTGTATTAAAGATAAGGACCTCATATTCCAGAAATTGAATTCTGATCCTCCCTATCGCGCCAGCTTTGACTGACTTTGAAACGTTTTAGCTAATTCGAAATCGAAAATTCAACTGTGTTTCTTTGATGTCTATATTTCTCCCTGTTTGTAAAACACAGTTTTAAAGATCCAGCGAATAATAAATGAGTGTTTATGGAAACAAGGGTTGTTTTCAATTGATCTTTCTCACATCGATTGCAGCGGAATTCGTGATTGTGTGAGATATTTTCCTAATACAGCCTTTGGACTCGTATCACTTCAAACATCATGTCAGCATGGCTATTTTTAAAAGTCGTGTTTGTATTGACGTTTAATCCATTCTGCAGACGGAATGTAACCCTCACCACGTACAGATATGAGTACCAAGTGTGCTTTCATCAGTTTTCGAACTTCCTTAATATAGTACATAGCTTCATTATGTTGAATATTTTCCGGATACAGTGTTTTTTCTCAAACCAGGGCTAAACAGTGTATGCTAGTCTCAGCCCAATCGAGGTGACTAATTACGTTTAAAAACACAATATGCAAAAATCCCCCACGTCTGTAAAGTTCAGGGCACGAATAATCCGAACTGTAGGTCTAAAGAAACGATTAAATTAATGTTGTGATAGAAATTCACAAAAAAACCGGGTTTCAACGAGGAGGCTGTTTCACACTACCGCCATGCTGGTTTGTGCCAGTCTCTTGGCAATAGCCTAGGTCGACGTTATAGCAGTCATCACCTTATTTTGATGAAAAATGTACAACATATGGTGAAATCCTTATATGCCATATTTTTAAGTTCCCGAACAGTTATTTCTACTCATAGACATATACTCTGCCACACTGCGTCGATCATTGAACAAGTAGCCTATTGACTTCACTAATACTTAAGAGCGACCTCAAAAGACTCCCAGGCGACACCGACAAAGATACTTCTGCGGCTGACTCGCAGCGTGTTTGCAAGGTTATATCTGATTGGTCGATTTTCACTATTCACAGCCACTTAGGGAGTCTATTTGTATTGTTTTCATTATATTGGTAAGATTCAGCCACCCAATTGGATAACAGCTTCGAAATCGCTGCGAGTCGCCCCTACTTCTGCGGTATCTTTGTGCGTCTCAATGTTAGTCTTAGCTGATGATGTCACTATCCCGTGGTAATGTTGCCGCTTTTTTCCGAAATTACTTTTCTTCTTTCAGGGCGTAAATTCAGTCTTATAATGAATATAAATAAAGATATGCTTTCATTAAGTATTCAACACATCACAGCAACTATTCAAGTGAGTGATTATTTCAGTTACTTTAATATCATAATTAGATATTCAAGACAGAAACAGTCTAAACCCGTATATATGTGAAAGCCATTTAAACCAACAAAGTTCTAATATTGGTTAAAAACAACTCAATAAAGATAATTAACAAAATTTGTTACGATAGAATATTTCACTCTCCCATGTTGCAATTAATCTGCTGAAACGTCACGAGAAGATGAAAAAAGCTCGCGGAAAAACAGGATACACAATAGACGATATCAACCGTTGACTCTAAAACTTGTGAAATGAAGTACACTTCAAAACAAGCTACTGGCATCAAATTTCCCTTATATATATTATATATATATATATATATATATATATATATATATATATATATGTAACACAAAAATATTATCCTACACCAAAAATCATTTTCTATCACTGTAACTTCTATTAACCTTAACAACTCAAAAAAGGAAACGTAACACTCGTCTTCAGTAAACTGTGTATATGTTAATGAAAAATCCGACGCCCTTTGTATATTTTCATTAAATATATAAATGAATAAACATTGCGTAACATCAAAATCAACTTGAAACACAGGAAACATAATACTCATCTTCAGTATATATTGCATATATGCTAATGAAAGCGAATGCAAATTTGTGTATTTTCATTCATATACGTGTTATGATATCAATCTGACGTTGGATAAAGGCTGTGGGTATTTCAAAATTCAAGCTAAATTCTAACTTCCACATACATAAGATTCCCCATGACACTGATAAACAATGCTGACGCCACAGCCCACACCAATTAAGTATTCATAACATGACTGGCGCAAACGTCCGGGTGTAAACAATAGGTTAAAATAAGAATAAAAGGGACTAAAAAGATACGTTTTAGGAGGATCGACGGAGGAGCATCGACGGAGGAGCATCGACGTAGGAGGAGAATCCTGACGACCTGAAGACCACGCAGAACAAGACAACTGCTGGACGCTCCTCTCCTTCATGATTTAGACATCTTGCTTTCCGCTACCCCCGCACTATTTTGTTAACTACGCAATTTTAGGCAGTAGTTTACGTAAGTGCTCGAGTTAGCTTATTTTATTAAATTTTACACATTTCATTTTGCATCATAAATTTCCAGTGTTCGTGTCGGTCTATTCGGATGTCAGCACGATTCTGTGAATGTACCTCCAAGCCCAGTCTTAGCCAAGCGAGTTAGTTCTACCAAGTGAGTGAAGTTCCCCATTATATTCCCCCTTTCCCGCGTGACATACGAATTTCAATCCATGTTCTTCGACTGTATACCTTTAAAGGGAGGCGGTCGTCGGAACTGCGCGTGTGCGACTTTCTTGTTTACAAACAATGTATAACGTATTTCATGCATGATATATAGATGCATCACGTCAACATAGCTGCAACATTTAAAATTTACGACATTCATGGTTAACAAACATGTTTTAACTTTCCTCAATCGCCAACGTACCCTATGATACGGTATTTACATCGGTTGTAGGGGTCCCTGGCAACCTTTAAGCAGAGTTCCGACGACAGCCTCCCTCTAACATCGTTTGCAATCTATATCACACTTAGCTAGACCGCAGTCATTGCATTTCCGTTTTTTGCCATTCGTAAAGGAAGACATTGCAAAACAACTGGTTCCTTTAGATTGTGGCAAAGTTATGACTTCATTCAACCGATTTCAAACAAAGATATAATTAAACACATTTCATGTCCTTCTTTATATATCATTAAACTGTCGATTTCAATAGATGTTTTCCCAGACTCTCTGAAATTGGCCAAGCTACCTCTCGTTACAAAAAGGGGTCTCCTGCTGAAAGTGGAGACTATAGAAGTAAATTAACAAGCAGCTTGTCTCTTTTCTCGGTAAAAAGAATACTTTCTTTGAAACGCAGTATGATTTTCGAAAAGTGTACCGTCCTCAAGTTGCCCTTGCCGATGCTGTTACCGATGTAATAGACAAGGCTGACAATAGATATACTACTCTTGCTTTCTTTACTGATTTCAGAAAAGAAGCTTGCGAAACAGCAATTCATGACAACCGCCTACAAAATTGTAATTGTATTGGGTCAGGGTAAAAGCAAGTCGAATCATTTCGTAGTTGCTGAAGACATCGAAAATAGTTTGTAGTTTTCAACGTGGAATTATCATATCCAGGACATATCTAATGTGATGTTCGTCAGCGTGTCATTCTGAGTCCAACTTTATTCTTAGTATCTGCAAAAATAGGCGATAGATGGACGCTTCTTGGCTATCTTTAGAATGAATGCATATCAATGAGTTGTTAATTTTAACTGTCAATGTTATTTCAGTTTGCTTTAGATAAGGGCATGGATATAAAGAAAATCAATATATATCTGCCCATGATGTGGTCAAACATATCGAGTTTAATTTAGACTCTTGGGGGTTCAATCATATTGATGACTTGTAAATGTACAAAACAAAATCGGAAGATGTAAATACTCTATCATACCACTACCGTCCATCAGACTGTTAGGGTGTAGGGTTTCTATGGATCATATTAAATATTGTAACCCAAAAGAGGGTCTATGTGCCTCGAGGTTACATAGTCCCTTATTTGGGCTATAACGTTTTTATTACATGCCTCGCCTGCATAGTTTTCACTAAAATGTTTAAGGTTTGTTGGCAAATGACAATCATATGCTTTATTTCCGTTTTGGACAAAAAAAATGTTAAACATGGAACGATTTTGATTATAGAAATAACGGACGACGCGCTGACCATTAACGTTTATTTTTGGGCGGAAGGAAAGCCAAAAATTAACGGGCGAGGCTTGCCGAGCCTGTTAATTTGGCTTTCCTCTCGCCCGCGCCCATAAATAAACG
Source organism: Ptychodera flava (assembly GCA_001465055.1). Taxonomy (NCBI): domain Eukaryota; kingdom Metazoa; phylum Hemichordata; class Enteropneusta; family Ptychoderidae; genus Ptychodera; species Ptychodera flava. Next base: position 25,334 of record LD362073.1, read on the forward strand.
TTGATGGTCAGCGCGGAGTCTGTTATTTCAATTATATTATCAACGAACCCCGAAAAACAGTCAAAATTTACGAAAATTTCCAGTGCGAACGACATCGGGGCCACAGAACCTGTCAGTGAGTAGTGCGCGCGCTGCAAAAAAATTGTAAATCCGGATATTTTTTTGAAAAAAGCGTCTAAACTTGGCCCACAAATGCTCCATTTTTTTTTTTGTGGTTGATTATGATCTTTGTACAAATCAAAATTTTCGTTTTAGCCGTAAAGTTACTGTGTTTACGATATTATTCATATTCACGGGCATGAAAACAGACCATTACTGTGTATTTGTGGGCAGCCACGTGGTTCAGCTCGACCAATTAAAACGCAATGGACAGGGCATGGTAATATAATATCGAATGGTGGATCGATATATTAAGCCGGGTTATCAAATGCTTTATTACACAATTTAAAAAAAAACAGGATTTCCTAAGTCAAACACATAACGTGACCATTTTAAAATTCCAAAGTTGTAAAGTTGAAAATAGTTCCGGTTCACTTTTAGTCAACTTATGACTATGCGGCCTGTGACGTCATCAATTACTTACCATTCAATTCAGTGCGTGACCTTCGCTATAAGAGGTATGTAATAAATGTTAATTTTTGGCATTTTGTATCAATCCAGTTTGATGACACAAAATGTAAAAGTGATTACTTGCCGTTGATATGCTAATGTTTCACCCAATTAGATATGAAGTATAACACAAAAGTCTTTCCACATTAATTTTTACTGGAATGTTCCAGTCATGTCAAAGATATAATGTATGTCAACAAAGTCAACACCATATCTATCGCGTCCAGCACTGAACTAGTATTAACTTATCGAAGACTTAAGGGCGAATGAAGAGACGTACGGGCGACATCAACAAGGATACAACTTCTCTGATATCTTTGGACATCTCGATGTTAGTTCCAGCTGATATTCTCCCTGTCCTGTTTTAATGTTGCCACTTTTGTTCAGAGATTACAAGTCTTCTAGAAGGGCGGCACCTCGGGGACAGATATTTAGACTCTAAAACTTTTACAATACACCCTTTGCGCCTTTCGCGAAGGAGCATGGAATTATGGGAAAATACTAACCGGAAGTGCGGTAAAACAGACGACGACTCCTATACCTGTACACGGAAAGGTGTGATTTTTGGGTGAAAAAGCTTGAAATACAAAGTGCATATTTATGCCACCAAAAGAAAACACCTATTGGTGCATGGAACTAGCTCTGGTAAGTGTTCGTGTGCATTGGTTAGCACCGCAATATTTTGTAACTGTAGATATCGGCGATTTTCGGCCCGCGAAGCGGGCGAGTTTGTCCTTCACTGCGCTACGCACAACGTATGCCGGCGTAGCATAGCCGGTACGTCAAAATCTTCAGAATTACGAGTAAAAACATCAAAATTTTAATGAATTCATATCTGTTGACTTATATTTTCGTTGCTGTGTTTTTATTTTTAAAATATTTGGAAAAAATTGAACGTTCGCGAAAATTTGTTTCCGCTGTGCTACTACGGGTCCCTTGGGTACGGGACGCGCACGGTCAACGTACCGGCGCCACTGTCAGCAGGGCCGTATGAAAGAGTACGCGTCACCCGCTCTCGTATCGGGAGAGACATTTTCCCTCTCATTCTAGTTGCGCGCAAGAAATATTACGGGTTTTACTTTGTACTTTGGTGATAGCCTATTCTTTTTCATATATTGTTTTTCAATAGGTCTAGGAAGAGAGCACCATGAATAAAAGCCTCGGTAAAAGTAAACGAAACTGTTGCGTCGTCGGCTGTAGGAACAACGATTATAATCTGAAAAAGTGGGTTAGCGATCATTTCTGTCCTCAGAGGGACTTTTGCGTTTGCAAG
>LD362079.1:0-14940 GCA_001465055.1 Ptychodera flava
CAGAAACGTTCTAAAGCGTGTGCGCGTCCGAATTCGTCGCCCTTCACCTTAAGGTCTTTGGTAGTTTACAGCCACCGCTTTGAGGTACTTAAAGCAGTCAACAGTCATACGAATAGTGAAGCCCACAGTAGATTGTCTCCCAAAAGCGGGAGGGAAGTTTATTTACGTGTTTTACAAATCAGAGCAAGTCAAGGGTAAGTTCACCATTCATAGAGTTATCTAACAACTACAATTACAGAAACTTAACTAAGCAAAGTCTCTATTAGTGTTAGTTACACTCGATATTAAACTGCAGGCTTGTAATTTGCGTCGTTACTCGATTTATAACTGAGGCATTTGCTCTTTGCAGACGACCTTACTATGATCAGCAGTTCAAAGATAGGATTGCAGCGCTTGTTTGATCAATTGTATCTTTATTGCTCAAAGTGGAAACTTACTGTTAATACCAGTAAAACCAAAGTTATAGTTTTTAGGAGGGGGGGGGGGTCTTCGAAAGTATGAAAACTGGTCGTATAATAACCAGCCTGTTGCTGTAACTTCTTTTTATAGCTATCTTGGCATTGTCCTATCCTGGACCGGTCGTTGGTTTCAAGCACAAAAAACTCTGAGTGAACAAGCTGACAGAGCCTTGTATGGTCTGATCAGTTGTCTTTTTAAATTTGGTCCACTGCCTGTTACTATTGCCTTGAAAATATTTGACTGCAAAATACTCCCCATTTTACTTTATGGTGCTGAAATCTGGGGCTTCCATCATGCTCCAGATATTGAAAAAACTCACAATAAGATGCTGCGCTATGTACTTCAACTATACAGCAATACATCCATTACTGCTATGAGAGGGGAGTTGGGTAGACCAACAATAACAGTAAATATTTATTGTAAAATTATTAGATACTGGTTAAGAATTTTGAAAATGGATAGAAATAGAATTGTATACCGATGCTACGAATTTCAAAAAAGCAAGATTTATGTTAATAGGTATGACTTATGGGCCAGGGGAGTGAAAGGCTTGTTGCAGAGTTATGGTTTTGGCGAAGTCTGGGAACAACAAGGGGTTGGTAATGAAACCTTGTTTTTACGGCTTTTTAAACAAAGGTGTAGTGATATCGATGCACAATGCTGGCTGAATGATATCGACAATAGTGGCAAACTTTATCTTTATTCTACCTTCAAAAAAGAGCTGGTATTAGAGCCATACTTGACCTGTATAGATAACCCTGTTTTCAGACATGCTCTTTGTAGTTTTAGAACATCATCACACACTCTGAGGATCGAGACAGGTCGTTGGAATAATATTCCAAGACAAGGTAGACTATGTGAGTTATGTAATTTGCAGGCAGTAGAAGATGAGTACCATTTTCTACTCGCATGTCCGACGTATGATGACTTGAGAGCTAAGTACATGTCTTCCTATTATTTTAACCCTCCTGTAATGTACAAATTTAAGATACTTCTTTCATCACAAAATACTGCCACATTGAGGAAACTGAGTAAATATATTTTTCTAGCAACAAAACGTAGGAAAGAACTTACCATCGATGCGTAAGTTAAGCATACAGTTGTATTCTCTGATGCTTATTTATTTGTAAATAAGTTATTCTTTTTTTTCTCTCTCTCTTTTTGTGGATGCAATTATTGCATTGACAAGCGATCTGTAAGCAACATTACTGCTACTATTTGTACATATTGGCCGGAGGCCACAAGTACTGAATAAACTGAAATTGAAATTGAAATATAACTGAGGCATGTCCTCCAATAATAAATCACTATTACCAAGTTCAAGTTCAACCTTTAGTCGTCTTAAGATGGAGATACGATATTTGTATGATATCAAACACATGTAAAAGCAAATTTACAGTTGTAACGCATTGTGACAAAAAAGCAGCCAACACAATTACAATGTAATATATTATAGCAAGAAACATGTAAAATCTTAGCTACGACGACAATAAAAAGGTACTTTGTAGAATTTAAAAGTAATATGATGCAAATTGAAAAATCAACACCTCTGAATACAAGCTGAGGAAACACTGAGAGACTGTTCACAACACAGTAACTGGGTTTATGAAAGTGGTTCTTATCCAGTGACACCTGATTAAATTTATCATTAAAAGGGAAGGGCCCTAGCTGTAACTTAGGAAGGTCTTCCGCCACTTTTATTTTCAGGTTTGTATGGCAACTACACGCTCTTGTTCCTAATTATTTTAGCGAGTCAACACAGTATTAATACATGTAAAACGCACCTAATAATCTGTTATTGTTTACATTTAATTCTTGGTCTGGACCAGATCAGCAGTTGTCAACAATAACAAGGCAGTCGACACCTATGCCGGCCTCATTGACGAGTTCAACACTGTGTATCTCAACATGTTATTGTGAGTAGAGCAAGACACTGTGGTTTACATTGAAAGCGACAGTACAGTATTGAAGAAAAACATCAAAAGTTACATATACTGGCTGTTTAAGTTGATATACTAGTAAATTTCAGAAAAAAAAATGCCATGAAACATAAAATTTCATTGTACTGACAAAATCATGTAACTCAACAAACTTGTTTGTGTACCATCTATTTACTGTCTGTTCTGTGCTGTTTTGTGTCTATGTTTACAACTATTGTCTCACGAATTCTGACCTACTGTCATCGGATTATGGATTTGTATGATTGCGATTATTCTATTAGTGCAAGGTATATTAGAATTCATTTATGCAAATCATATTGATGAGAATTCTTTTGGAATCGAAAATTTATGCAAATGATTCGTTATCAAGTGCTATTCATGTACCTCACATCTTGCATTATATATTGAAACTTAAAAGTACTTTACCTGTGGTATTGTTTTAATCGTTCTATAAATCACTGTGTATTTTGTTACTTCGCTTGCCGTTTGATGGATGTCCCGCAGTTTTATTCTCTTTGTTGTATTCTCTATCGTACTTTGAAATATTTTATGAAATATGAGAACCGTTTACACTCATCAAGAGAACATGCTGTAACATACCAGATAACCTCTTACTGGCAGAATCATTGCGTGAAAACTTTAATGCAATTGTTACCGTTATCGGCTACTATAACTCTGTCATCGTCAGTGACACAGACACCGGTAGGATAGTTAAGACCGTCACTTACATCATCGATACGGCAAACAAATTTACCATTCGATTCGTATTTCACAATTCTGTTATTGGTGCTATCTGCGACATACACATAGCCGTGTTTGTCCACAGCAACTCCCTGGGGAGAGTACATCTTACCATCACCACTTCCACAGGAACCAAATGAAGAAAGGAAGTGACTATCAACATTGAATACTTGGATTCTATGGTTATTACTGTCTGATACATAGACATTGCCGGTGTTGTCAATACACACAAAGCGGGGAAGGCTAAACTGACCCTCCTGACTTCCATTACTACCGAATGATTTGATATGATTGCCGTCTTGATCGTAAATGTGAATACAGTGAGCTTGGTAATCCACCACATAAACCGTTCCATTGACAGGATTGATAGCGATACCCGTAGGATGCTGAATCTTACCCTTTCCAAAACACCTAATTAGTTCACCATTCTCATCACAGACAATTACCTGATTATATCTACCATCTGTAGTAAAGACATTACCATTCACTGATACAGCTGCATCAAAGGGAGAGAAATTACTGACATTTGCAAACTTGAACATCTTCCGATGTCTTCCATTGACAGTAAAACTTTGTAATCTTTGATTCCTACTCACAGCAACTAACACGTCACCATTTCTCATCATTGTCACACCCCATATGTTAGTAAACTGACCGATCCCTGAACCTTTCTCTCCAAACTTACACATCAACCCTTTCTTAGCAATAACCTCAATGTTAACCGGTGACCCTTCTACTGGTTTCTTACATACTGTCACTGACAATTCATGTTCCCCCTCTACCTCTACACGTGTTGTCAAAGTCATTGTTCCATTCTCATTGTCCTTGACCTCCACTTTCTCTGTGTTACCATCAGGTGTCTTCATCACAGCTTCAACTTCGACACCATGCGGTACCTCTTCCTTGTTTGGGCTTAATTCATTCGCGCTTCGAATGGTGCATGTGATGTCTTCGCCAACTCGAACTGTTGGAGTGACTGAGTCCACTTTGTACACCGTTTGAATGAATTTTATTGTGCCAAGACTCTTCCCCCTACAGAAGTCATCACATTGTTGAAACTCCATGTAGTCGTCTTCCACTGGCTCTACCTGTGTCTGTACTTTCAGCAATTCTTCTGTTTGATGATCAACTCTCCTCTTTCCTGACATTAGCTGTGAAGCGTTCCCATAATGCACCAGCTTCTCAACATATTCAAGAGTACTTGTCAGGTCATTTTCACTAATGTCAAGTTCTTTCAATTGTGCAGTCAAGTTAACTTTTCGTTTTTCGTATTCATCTTTCAACTCTGTCAGTAGTTTGTTGCCATTTTCTTGTATCAGACGCGTTATTTCATCAATGGTTTGACGGATGTGTTTTCTCAAGCTTTCCTCTTCTCTTTGGAAGCACTTTTCTAAAGACTCAACTATTTGCTGCACTTTGAATTTGCTATTGCTGGCTTCAGTTTCTTTCACTTTCACTTTGTCAATTACTACGTGTAAGTTTTTGGTGAATTCCCTTGCCGCGTCTTTCACACATCGGTACTGGTGTTTTGTCAGAGGATGATCTAATGCAGTACACTTTAGACAGATTGCCATGTTGCAGGTATCACAATAGAATTCGACTGGGTAGTCTAGATGTGTGCTACAATAGACAGGAGGTTGAACCGAGGCTGCCATATATTCATCAAAGCGGAGAAGGCGATGAGATTTCGTTGCAGGGAGCTTACCGTGTGTTGTGGCGCAGTTACTGCAAAAATCAAACGAACAGACGGTACAGTGCTTTGTCACATCGCCTTGTTCACATCCGTCGCATTTCTTTGAAGTGTTTACGCTCTTCTGGTCTTCAAATAGTGCGATTAAATCGTTCAGGAAGATGTTGACCTGGATTCCTGCCACGCCATTGTCGGTGAGTTCATGAAGTCTACGGCGTACTGGACAGGTAATGGCGCCCATCTCGCCTGCCAACTTACCCAGACAAGGCTCACAGAAGCTGTGCAGACACGGTAGAATTTTGGGATTCTTATATCGTTCACAACAGATCCCGCAGAGCAGGAAATTCTCGTCGATTTGTTCGGGTAGTTGAGATCCACTTGATGCCATTTTGTTCACGATATTTCAAATGATCTACGCAGCTTTTTGTTACTCAAACCGGTTCAGTGTTTCAGTAGTTCCGGGAAGCAAGGCTTCATGGGATCGACAAAGTGGGGTCAAATTTTCATTGGGTTCAATGCAGGCCATGGTACAGTTCAAAGTACAGTTTTCAATGATATTAAGAACAACGTTCTTCACGATATTTGTTATGTGAAACATAATTCTCTACGATACCCAAAAATACAAGTAAGCCTAAAGTTATTGAAGGTGAAAAAAATGTGTTGAGCATGTAATAGTCCATATGACCCCGAAAGGATACGCAACTATTGCAACACTGTGGCAAATATTGCAAAGGAAAGGTAACAAAACAAAACTAACCAATTAATGAACAAAACAAAGTGAATTACGAAGCAAATAAGTAAGAAGGTTGTTTTCTTGATATTGGTAAATTTATATTTATTCATATTTTTTCGACAATCTACAATCATGAGAAGCGTGACAAATGTCAAACAGTGATGTCAATCAATTACAGTTTCAGCCCCCTTTTCAGTTTACAGAAAGATTATGTGAAAGAAAAGTATGATACAATAGTACCAGTATCTGCCAAAATTATGCAAATGAATTTACGGCTCCTGCCACAAACTACAAACTGGGAAGTACCTCAAGGGAGGTCGCACGTGCATGATCAATTGTATTTCATCGTATGCTTCATTGATTCTGAAACCTCAACCAGGAATTTTACAATTGGTATAAAAAAATAATCACCTTATCTTCTCATGTAAGACAGCATGGTGTATGAACTATTTTCGAACCGTTGAAATGGACCCATCAAGCGTTGCCTCTCAGAACAAAGGGAAGACATATGAGTAGTGATCCATTAACTTGGCCTAAGCAAGAAAACTCCGCCGACCCTAAACATTTTTCCGCATAAAATTGAGTAAATTCTATAATTTTACAGTAGTTTATGGATCCCAGCGAAAAAAGGCAGTCCGACCCACCTTTTTTAAAGGTACATGTATACCTTATCGGTAACACACATATCTTTTAGTTGGCCTCATGGTCCGATATTTTGATTGACTAGGCCTACCTAGGCAATAGGTTCCATTTTGATACGGTGGTAGAGATCAAATCACGTGTCATCCGGATATTTTATGTTAATCTGATCTGGGCTATATGACAAATCTGTTCCAAATTAAATGTATACAGAAAATATATCCTGTAGATCTAAGTAAGCTTTTATCGGCAAGAATAATTGGCTTCAGAAATAGAGGAGAATCGTTTTCTTATCATCATGATACATAATTTTTCATCTATGCTACAAGTCCCTAAAATATGAATGGGTTGGAGGCTATAGAGGAGTTGTTGACTATGTGAACTACTGTGCTGGTAAAGCCCCGGAGCATTTATTTTCGGTTACGAGGCCACCTGTTTGTGTAAGATATGGCTGGGTAATTTGAACAACAATTGCGTAGTCTTATGTTTTAAATACTTTGTCACTTTCCTTTTAAAGAAACACGTTAAACTTCACAAGTTCGTCCTAAAATTTTTAGTGGCCGTGGATAATTAAAACATGCATATGCTTATGGTAAACGCAAATAAATTTGTTCGGCCTCATAAACCCCCTCTCCCTTCCCCTAAACGAAAGTTTGGAAGTACGAAAATCCAACCAAGGCTCATTCTGTATCAGCATACCAACAGTCGGTAATTACGTCGCTATGAAATCACGCTTACGCTACCGACACCCCCGCGTACCCCTTTTAAAAGCAATCTTTGTTTCATCTCACTCAAAATCAGAATATGTTTGAGATAGATATTGTTTAAGTTACTTGACGGTCACTAAAATAAATGATAAAAATAATTTGAATTTAGTGCGTAGGAAAAGCGATGATCAGGTGAAATTGATATCCGTTAATATTCAGACCACGATGTGAAAAGGCCGTCCAGTCTTGAACTGAAGCAGGCAACTGGCTGATGTCAACACGTGATAATTACCTTGCCGTGATAATCAAAATTTGCTGAACATTCAGTATATAACGAGTTGCTCCCTTCATATTTACACTGGGAGTGATCCTGGTTTTCCCTCTAGTTTAAATTTAAATCACCAACTCATTTATTAACCATGTCTTCAAGATCGGCGCAAATGAATTGACCTCATACTTATGTTTCTCTCGCCAGGAAAGGAAGATCGCGGCTGAAGACCTTAGCAAGATCTTGATCAGAGATAACGGGAACGATGGTTCAAGTGAAGTAGGTGTAATAAGTGTGATCATGGACATAAAAAACCCAGAAGGATCAGTGTCTATTTACGTCCATGGTGTGATCCAGTGTACATTAGAATCACAGCTTTTCCTTATATCTCAACTAAACGACAACAATATGCAGGTGCTAGGGTTATGAGGACAAGGTTGGGTGCTGGAGTGGAAATGGTAAAAATATCCAAGGACTGTCCCGGGACAGTCTTTTTGCAGGACAAAATACATGAAACGTGAGAGAATAGTTTATATTCGATAACAGCAATGAGATTAACTGGCTAGATTTTTAAGGGGACGCTGTCTGAATAGGTTAAATCCGATGCTACAATATTGTGTTCTAAACAGTTCTTTAAAGTAAGGCGATTGTTATTTCAAACACTACTTTCTCACTTTTTTGTGATGATGAATGATGGTGATGATGATAATCATGATTTTTATTGTTGTTGTTGTTGTTTGATTTAATATGACAGAATGCTGTTGATGGCCAGAAGCTGGCTGATCCACAGACATGGGATCTCGTCAGGCTTTTTGCTGACCTGAGACTTCTTAACGATCTTATTGATACTAAGACCATGGACACAGTGGTACTGTCATTGATGAAAAAGCTACAGGTTTGTCAATACCATATCGTCACATCGATAGGTGACAGACTGAACTTCAGAATTATTTGACTTTGAATTTGTAGTTAAGGGCAAGTTTATTCTTTATGCTACCAAGAGAAGAAGGTGCTTTTTAAATTGAAGGGGTTTTTCACGACAACTAACCAGTTGTATTTACTAGAAAAATATATCACCACACGCAACTGACAAGTGTTATTCACATACTGATGTCATCGGTCCTCCTCAACATGGCCGGCCCCATTTGTTTTGGAAGAACAACACTGTGCATGGAGATGTGAGTTATTTCACTAATGCAAGTCGTTGATTGGTGGATAACTTTCAAACTTCCAACAAAACCACCTTATTTTAGTTCCCTGATAACTGCCAGAATACAGAAGAATATATGTCTTGTATTGTAGGGTTGAAATAATGCAATGCTCCCCTGGTACATTCTTCTGTTACACTTTATAACCAAATCCTAGACATAAACATGGTCAAACCACGTTCTCAAGCCGGGAGGGGTAGTCCTGATATTTTCATACGGGGGTTTGCCACCCAAGTTGAAATCACCTACCCATGTACATGTATATTCAAAAATATGACCCATTGTTAGGATTTACTCAACAAATTTGGGGATTTTTAACATTTATTCTGTTGCATGTGTAGGTTTTAATTAAAGCATGAGACACTTGCTTTGGTATCGACCCATACTTAGGGTTTTTGTTTGTAAAGGGGTGGCGCATTCGGCCGGCACATACCCGTACATCTTTCTATTGCCAGAGGTAATCCTTTTTGATAAATGTTATGTGTACAATAAAAATATAATGCTCCTTTTTATTTTGGTTTTGTAGTATAGTGATAGATTCAACCAGTGAAATGAAGTTATGAAGAAACACTCGCCCACTCGAAAATAAAGAGGAAACCTTAAAAACATAAAAGATAAAAAAAGTAAAAAAATATGAATAGAAGTATGAGATAAATGTAATAAAATTGTAAATACATACGATAAGAGATATGATTTGTATTCTTACTGACATTCAAATTATTATGACATTGCATATGCCTTTCCAAGTTTACACTCACTTTTTCTTTCAATTTAAATAAGCTTCAACAAACGCGAGGGTTTGACGTTCATACTCCAAATATGAATGAGTTTCTACTAGTAAAATGAAAAAAAAATGATTCATAAAAAAGTAACAAGGAAAAGCACTTGAAATGGCATCGTGACTCCACAGAATAACACATATTGGAAGACATTGTCATAACAGGAGAGATATGCTGCCATATGCAATGGAGTTATGTGATATGGAAATGTTGAATGGGCCGACGTATGCAAATTACTTGAATGCATTACACGATTTTAAAGGCCAAGCTGGCATTATTAAAGGGACAAAATAACCCATTTCTCATGAATTTTGTTTGATACGAGATACTACCTATATTGTTTGACAAATTGAAAGATACTGAATGAATGGGTGACCATGCATATATTCGACCTCGGCTCTAGACAAATTAAGTGAAACCATCGCGAAAATGAATTAATGGTGGTCATTACCATTAATTCATATTTGCAATGGTTTCATGTATCGTGTCTAAAAACGGGGTCGAGTATATGCATGGCCACCCATTCATTCAGTATCTTTCAACATGTCAAACAATATAAGTAGTATCTCGTATCAAACAAAATTCATGAAAAATGGGCGACTTTGTCCCTTTAATAAATGCGTGGAACGTGGAGAGGGCGCTCTAGTCTGTCATCTACGGAAGCAGATTCTCAGCACGCTCACAGTTTCTTCGATTTTTTTTGCTCGAAATCAATGGTTTCGACCCGAAATTGAAGATACGTTCCTTATCAACGACTGGTTTAGCTTGCTTGAAAGTCAAGAAGCGATTTTGTTCTCAGAAGAAAGACATTTCGATAGTTTTAGTTTGTCATCTCCTCGTGCAGATATGGCTGCCAGAGACAAAGCCAGCTACGCACAGGTGGTTACGAACAATAGTCTGCAGGCCGACGACAAAGATGGCGAAGTGAAAGTTCTGCCGGTCTTTCTGAAGCAGTCGGATGTTGTACCAAGGGAAAGTACACAATGGTTGCGAGGTGAGGAGGTTATAACAGCCATTTCCGAAGTTGTCACTATTGGAAGTTTGGAGGGTTTGCAACGCATTAGAAGTCTATGGCGTATTTATTTAAATGATGATGCTGATCGCACAATTTTGCTGCAACATGGACTTTCAATACGTGGTAAGTCGGTAGAACTTTGGGGACGAAACCCCTTTCGAAGAGAGCTACATGAAGATTGGTTGAAATTAACGATAAAAGATCTACCATTATCACTCGATGATAACACTATTGCCGCTACGCTGACTAGTTTGGGCTGTAAGCTGAAAACAGACATATTACGCCTGAAATGGAGGTTGGACGGCAAGCTTACAAATATTCTGAATGGGGACCGATCTGTGTACATCGAAAAACCAAAGGTACCATTACCAATGCTGATTAAAATTGGTGCATTTTCTGCTAAGATAATCTACAAACAATCTACAGCAGATACCCAGCAACGCTGCGGCAAATGCTTGGAAGAGGGGCATGTAACTTACACGTGTACCAGGCAATTTAAATGCAGAATTTGTAAGCAAGAAGGACACATTGCAAGAAACTGTATGGTTTCTCAACGAGATGATAAAGAGGAAATACTGTCTCAGCCTACCCTGAACACAACGGAAAAACAATATACAAGTTCCAATGATGTGGTATCAGGTGCAGCGAGAAGTATGGAAGATAGTGCCCGTGATAGTACACGACAAAAAGCATCCAGCCAAGAAAAAGCAGCCGGTGATCAAGTTGAGAAACTTCAACGCCAGTTAAACAGAACATCCGAATCTTCGAACGATAAAGCACAGAGCTCGATATTGACTTTCCTGAGTGAAAGCAGATCGAGCAGAAGAAATACCCCTAATGTCAGCGAAAGTGAAGAAACGGACATTGAAGGCGACGATCGGCGATATGACACATCAAGGGAAACTTTCTCTGAGCTGTCCGCTGAGTCGCCTCCCTTGTTGACTTCCACTCAAGGCAAAGGTAAAGACAGCAAGAAGAAACGAAAACGAAGACGAAAGCAGAAACACTTCTGAACTAATTACCATCAATGAGGACTCTGAAATTACTGTTACTGTACAAAAATGCTGATGTGACTTTTTTATTGATCTCACTAGTACAATATAAGCCATGAGAGATATTTCTGTGCTCACATCTTTAATGGGATAGTTGTTCACCGTCAAATGCTCAATTATCTCCATTTCACGCAATCACAAAATAAAAAAATAATTTGATACAAGTTTATTTGCAATCCAAACCATAATAAACAAGACAACACAAAGAAAACTGCTACACATGAATGATAGTGTGATGTAAGTCATGTACATGTACCGTCAAGCCGTTCTTATAAAGACAAATTCAACAGCTGATCAGTGCAAGTGGGATGTAAATATGATCTAGGTCACTCATATACTGTAGTATAATTTTATTCTGCGACCTGAACATGCGTTCTCTGTGAATAGTTTGAATACGCACAATGCATAGGAGATCATAATGCAACATTAGTGCGTAATATTCCATACTCAGTGTAAACCAACAGCTACAGGGTTTTCAAGCAATTGACTATATCTTTGCGAACAATACATTTTAAGACAAAATATGCGATATTTTTGATTTTAATAAACCTTAATGTTGTAAAATTGGTATTTGATCAAATTAGTATGCCAAGAAATGAGAAATAAAGACGATTTTTAAATATATTCATATTTGGTTGTCTTGATGAAACATCTGATCTGCCTTTGACAAATTTTTGAGATTTTTTAGTGAAGTAATCAGCTGGTGTTTTAGAGTCCATGCCATGGAAAAATATATCGCTACACACCAGTAAATAAAAAGTCAACTGACACAAATGTGTTATTTACGTGTTGATTTCACTTGTTGTTCGATTCATTTTAAAGAACAACAACATTGTGCATGGAGATGTGACTTATTTCACTAACACAGGTCGGCTATTATGGACAACTTTCAAACTTTCAAAAACAATCCTCGAAATCCCTGTCTCTGATAACTGCAAGAATACATGCCTTGCATCGTAACTGCTTGTAGAGTGGAAATAATGCAATGCCTCTCTTCGCACATTGAATTCTGTTAAACTTTAAAACCAATTCGTAGACATAAGTAGGTTAAAACATGTTCAAAGACCAATAGAAGTCATATTTGATAAATCCCGCGTGTAAAACGAATCATTTTTTTTATTTTGCAGTATAGTGCCAGATTCAACCAATGAATTGAAGTTTTGAAGAAAGACTGATCCACTCAAAAATGAAGAGAAAATGTTTAAAAAAAAATAAAAAAATAAAACTGTAAAAAATATGATCTGAAGTTTGAGGTAAATGTTATACAATTGTCGTAGCACACGATAGGAAATATAATTTGTATTCTTACTTATTATCCCACTGCATTGTTGGAAACTGGCCAAAATATTTGCCAGACATCAGGACTGGTAACTTTCAAAACTTGCCTGACCTGCCAGAAAGTTGCCTGTCCTGAATTTTAGACAAATCCATTCATTCAAAAAACACAAAACCATTATGTACTTCAAACTGTAAACAACTTTATTTTCAACATGAGTATTAACTGTGATCTTACAAACAAACTGTTTGAAATGAATTCTAATCCGGACTTGAATACAAAATTTCTACAATAACAATGCTGATAACACTCTGATTAATTAATTCGTTAATTCAAACACACTTTGCCCATATCGTGCAAACAGTTAAAAGGTTTCACGATAGCGGTTTTATCAACGGGGAAACAATTTTTTCTATTTGTCTCCATTTTATGCCACTTTATCGTAAAAAACCAAATGCAATCTGTCATCGATTTGGTACTACAATCAACCAAACTGAAAGGATTGCTGAGCAATACAGAAAACATCATCTGGCAAAGAAAATCAAAAACTGAGAGAGCTGCCATATAAGTAATCAAAGTTGGCGGCATGAATTAAATAAACCAATACTCTCCTCAGACCAAACCGATTTTAAAGGCTGTTTACAGCAAATATTGTTAACGAAACCTTGAAACCTGGGAATGGCTAAACACAGAGAAACAAGATTTATTTCTCGAAGCAGCCCTTCACAACCTGCTTTTCAAACACCGGAAAGCAGGCACCAATATCGACCCGAAATCTATTACAAAGTCCACGAAAAATTGACACAAAACTGAAAGTTCGGTTAATCGATTTAAATGCCTAAAACAAACTAATCGTTCACAGATTAGTACAACATTTACTGCTAACATAGCGAGCACTAGCACCGCTCAAAATATGCCCTAAAACAAAAATCCTTATAAGCGTCCAGAAACGCCGGTCGATGCTGGGTCATGTTAATTATAATATGACCACACACCGGATCGCTCACTATAGAGTCGGTCAATAGTGGCTAACTCTCTCAATGACGAATCTGGCTTCTCCTCCTCGAGGACGAAGATGACTTCATCACACAACCAAGCGGATGGGATACAAAACAAGAGAGCGACTGATGAAGGAACCCCATTTTTGGTTCCGAAACACCGTTAAGACGAATCACTCAATCAACAAACCTGTTTACCGGGGACCCAAATCACATGACTAGGGTCAAAGCACTATTTATTCACCGGTGTCTCGCCATGTATCCATGTATTCCACACAAAATAAATGCAATGATCCTTTTACTCACCATATCGTAATAAACAATCTTGGTAGAGCCGATGTGTGGAGTTGCCCTCATTTCCTTTATATCCTTCATATCTTTATATCTTTCTTTTATATCTTTATATTTATAGCACTGGCTGATATCGCGCAAATCTCGCTTAGTGTGAGATTTAATAGTATGAGCGACTTCCTGTTTACCCGTGTTTACATGTCTCGCTTGCATTGCGTTCCGGCGTCACACAGTTGCACAGTTTCAGTAGCATAAGCGCGTCGAAGTCGGACGTATTGGTATACTACGTTTCGTTTATTCTACACAACATCTAGAAGCAGCTGATCGATGAGATTTATACTGGGTATGCCATATGGGCTACTATTGAGAGCCCGACACACGGACGTGGAAGTACAATTTTCCTCCCGTCCGACTGAAAAGTTACCCGTCTCGGACGGGAGGACGGGCGGTAGTTTCCAACGCTGCACTGCATGCCTTTCCAAGTTTATGCTCCATTTAAAAAAATTCAATGCGAGAGGGGGGTGTGGGGAGTGATGAAGCAGATTCTTTGATGGCAGTCACGAGTCTCGGACACCGACAGTAGAGCGAAGCATATAAAACACTTGAGGTTTTATTGCATAGAAAACGACAAACAACACTGGTACTCTAAACTCCCCAAAGTTGAGCTCGAAACTTTACCGACAGAGCCCGTCGGGCGGGAAAAATTGTAGCCAAAACAACATGAGAAAATTGCTACAAAGATTACAGTTTCACTCTGATAGATCCTTAAATGACGACGTAATGTAACCTGATTGGTCCATTTAACTTAGTAAAAAACAAATGTAAAACACCTCTCAGATTTCACCAGACTGCAACATTGCACACATCAATATCTCAATTTTTTCAATGCAAGAGAGAGTACACCCCCAGGCTCTCTCCCTTGTAAATTCTCCCCTGTCATATATGCTCATGAAAACCCGTACATAGTGTTATATCGTATCTAAACACCGTTAATGGACGGTTTTACCGTTCAAAATTGGACCAATACTTAGTCAAGCAATAGGGGTCATGATTTTTTTGTAATCGAAAGAGGGGTGACAATTGAGGGGGGGGGGGGGGGCGAAGGCAAATCCCTCTTTAAACCGATTGATTTAGAAAAGGCAGA
>LD362079.1:15045-51402 GCA_001465055.1 Ptychodera flava
CAAAGTCCGTACTCGTCTAACGATAACAGATAGTACAGGATATATTGTGGAGAAAGTTTCGTTCAGGTCCAGTATATCTATAATGGATTGATGTATGGAACAATGGAATAATGGAAACTTGGATTCGTTTTATGCATTTCTATGCTAAAATTATACCACGCTCATAAAATTTCATATTTACTTTACACATAGTCTTGATGTCTGGGATATGATCGTTTGACGTCAGGTACTGTCATTCCACGTGAGATACGTTCATCCCATGTGATGTTCCTCGTGTACTTTAAACTGTTATGAAATGTCGGTAAAAGGTCAAAATATCTTAAATCGCTAATGTCGGTACAAGGTCAAAATTCTTAAATCAAATGTGTTACACTTCTTCAATTCTCATATATCTTTATTAAGACGGGACTTAACTGCGACATTTCAATAACTCAGAGAAATACAGTCAAATTCACTAGCATAAAAGGTCACACGTTACAGAACATCTTGAATTTGAAAAGAAAAACTTCATGATAGCGTTATTGAGGAAGTTTTGAAGAAATACGGATCCACTCAAAAATGAAGACAAGATGATTGAAAAACTTAAAAAATAAAAATCTAAAAAATGTGAACTGAAGTTTGAGGTAATTGTAATAAAATTGTCGTTGTACACGATAGGAAATATAATTTGTATTCTTACTAATTTTAAAATTTATTATGCAATTGCATGCCTTTCCAAGTTTACGCTCAATTTAAACAAAATGTCGATGCGAGAGGGGGACATCCGCCTCTCATCCTTTGGGATGGCCTATGCCATTTTTAAGAGTTTTACTTAGTGAAAATTAAATTTCAAATACCTCTCATATTGCACCAGACTGCATAATTGCACACAACTATTTCTCAATTTTTTCATTGCAAGAGAGGGGACAACACACAAGCTTTCTCCTTTATACATTCAGATTCTCCTCTATCATATATGCTCATGAAAATCCTTACATAGTGTTAAATCGTATTATATACCTTTAATAGCCAGTTTTACCATTCAAAATTGGATCAGTACTTACTCAAGCAATAGGGGGTCACGAATTTTTGTCATCGAAAGGGGGGTCATCAATTTGTTTTTGGAGGGGAGGCCAATCAATGCGTGGGTGAATCGCTGATTTTGACTGATGCATTAGAAGATGAAGAATAGCCAAAAGTCGTACTCGGATTATGATAACAGATATTGTGGAGAAAGTTTGGCTCAGGTCCAGTATATCAATAATGGATTGATGGATGGAATACTGGAATAACAGAATATTGGATTTCTTTAATGCATTTCTGTACTTAAATTATACCACGCTCATAAAATTTTATATTTACTTTAAAATTAGTCTAGTTATCTTGGATGTGTTGATTTAATGTCAGTTTCGTTCATTCCACGTAAGATACGTTCATCCCAAGCAATGTTACTCTTGTACTTTATACTGTTATAAAATGTCGGTAAAAGGTCAACATATCTTTACTCAAAAATGTCGGTACAATGTCAAAATTCTTAAATCAAAGGTGTTACACCACTTCAAATCTATAAATCTTTGTCAAGAGAGACTTAACTACGACACTTCAATAAGTCAGAGATATAAGACAAAATCACAAACATAAAAGGTTAAAGTTAGAGAATCTCCTTGGATTTTACGATTTGAAAATAAAAACTTCTTGATATCGTTAGTAAGCACTTCGGCAGTTTATAACCACCGCTTTGAAGTACTTAAAGCAGGTGACAAGTCATATGGATGGTGAAGCCCACAGTATATTGTCTCACCAAAGCGAGAGGGGTGTTACTTCCATGACAAATCAGGTGCAAGTCAGATACAAGGGTTACGTTCACCATTCATCTAGTTATTTAGCTGTAACTTTTAAAGAGTTTTCGCCATTTTTATTTTCAAATTTGCATGACAACTACACGCTCTTGTTTCGAATTATTTTAGCTAGTCAACACAGTGTTAATACGTGTAAAACGCACTTAAAAATCTGTTATTGTTTACGTTTCATTCTAGGTCTGGACCAGATCAGAAGTTGTCCACTATAACAAGGCAGTCGACATATGTGCCGGCCGCATTGACGAGGTCAACACTATGTATCTTAACCTGCTTTTGTGAGAAGAACAAGATGGCAGTATTATATATAATAACATAAAAGTTACAAATACTGGCTCTTGAATTTTGATACACTAGTAAATTTCAGAAAAATCTTGCCATGGAACATACATTTAATTGTACTGACAAAGTCGCGTGTCACTCAACAAACTTGACACTCTATTAGTGTAAGGTATAAAATTACATTACTGAGCGTTGTTTTGGAATTGACAATTTATGCAAATGATTCGTTAGCAATGTGGAATATCCATGTACCTCACATCTTGCATTGTATATTGAAACTTACATGTAATTTACCTATGGTACTTATTAATGTCCCGTTTTATTCTCTTTGTTGTATTCGCTATCGAACGTTGAAATATCTATGAAATATGAGAACATCAAGAGAACATGCAATTACAAACCGAGTAACGTCTTACTAGCATTAGAATAATCATTGTGTGAAAAATTTAATGCAAGTATTACCGTTATCAGCCACTATAACTCTGTCATCGTCAGTGACACAGACACCGGTAGGACAGTTAAGACCGTCACTTACTTCATCGATACGGCAAACAAATTTACCATTCGATTTGTATTTTACAATTCTGTTATTATTGTAATCTGCGACATACACATAGCCGTGTTTGTCCACAGCAACTCCATTGGGAAAGTTCATCTGACCATCACCACTTCCACGGGAGCCAAATGTATAGAGGAAGTGACCATCACCATTGAACACTTGGATTCTATTGTTACCAGTATCTGATACAAAGACATAGCCGGTGTTGCCAATGCAGACAAACCAGGGATTTCTAAAACGACCCTCCTGATTTCCATTACTACCGAATGATTTGATATGATTGCCGTCTTGGTCGTAAATGTGAATACAGTGAGCACTGTGGTCTACAATATAAACCATTCCATTGACAGGATTGATAGCGATACCTAACGGAAACTGAATCTTACCCTTTCCAAAACACCTGATTAGTTCACCATTCTCATCACAGATAATTACCTGCTTATTTCCACTGTCTGTAGTAAAGACATTACCATTCACTGATACAGCTGCATCATAGGGTTTGAAATTACTGACATTTGCAAACTTGAACATCTTCCGATGTCTTCCATTTACAGTAAAACTTTGTAATCTTTGATTGTCACACTCGGCAACCAACACGTCACCGTTTCTCATCATTGTCATCCCCCATATGTTATTAAACTGATCATTCCCTGAACCTTTCTCCCCAAACTTACACACCAACCCTTTCTTAGCGATGACCTTAATGTTAACCGGTGATCCTTCTACTGGTTTCTTACATACTGTCACTGACAATTCATGTTCCCCCTCTACCTCTACACGTGTTTTCAAAGTCATTGTTCCATTCTCATTGTCCTTGACTTCCACTTTCTCTGTGTTACCGTCAGGTGTCTTCATCACAGCTTCAGCTTGGACATGATATGGTACCTCTTCCTTGTTTAGGTTTGATTCATTCGCACTTCGAATGGTGCATGTGATGTCTTCGCCAACTCGAACTGTTGGAGTGACTGAGTCAACTTTATACACCGTCGGAATGAATTTAATTGTGCCAAGACTCTTCCCCCTACAAAAGTCATCACATTGTTGAAAGTCCATGTAGTCGTCTTCCACTGGCTCTACCTGTGTCTGAACTTTCAACAATTCTTCTGTTTGATGATCAACTCTCCTCTTTGCAGACATTAGCTGTGAAGCGTTCCCATAATGCACCAGTTTCTCAACATATTCACGAGTACTTGTCAGGTCATTCTCAGCAATGTCTAGTTCTTTCAATTGTGCAGTCAAGTTAACTTTTCGTTTTTCGTATTCATCTTTCAACTCTGTCAGTAGTTTGTTGCCGTTTTCTTGTATCAGACGCGTTATTTCTTCAATGATTTGACGGATGTGTTTTCTCAAGCTTTCCTCCTCTCTTTGGAAGCACTTTTCCAGAGACTCAAATATTTGCTGCACTTTGAGTTTGCTATTGTTGGCTTCAGTTTCTTTCACTTTCACTTTGTCAATGACTACGTGTAAGTTTTTGGTGAACTCCTTTGCCGCGTCTTTGACAAGTCTGTAAATGTGTTCAGGTTTCGAATGATCTAATGCAGTACACTTCAGACAGATTGCCATGTTGCAGGTATCACAATAGAATTCGACCGGGTACTCTTGATGTGTGCTACAATAGACAGGAGGCTGAACCGAGGATGGGTCGGCTGACTTTGCCGCCATATATTCATCAAAGCGGAGCAGGCGATGAGATTTCGTTGTAGGAACCTTACCGTGTGTTGTGGCGCAGTTACTGCAGAAATCAAACGAACAAACGGTACAGTGCCTTGTCACATCGCCTTGTTCACATCCGTCGCATTGCTTTGAAGTGTTTACGCTCTTTTGTTCTTCAAATAGTGCAATTAAATCATTCAGGAACATGTTGACCTGGATTCCTGCCACGCCATCGTCGGTGAGTTCATGAACTCTACGGCACACTGGACACGTAATGGCGCCCATCTCATCTGCCAACCTACCCAGACAAGGCTCACAGAAGCTGTGCAGACACGGCAGAATTTTGGGATTCTTATATCGTTTACAACAGATCCCGCAGAGTAGGGAATTCTCGTCGATTTGTTCGGGTAGTTGAGATCCACTTGATGCCATTTTGTTCACGATATTTCAAGTGATCTACGCAGCTTGTTGTTAGTTACTCAAACTGGTTCAGTGTTTCAGTTGTTAGGGGAAGCAAGGCTTCATGGGATCGAAAGAATGGGGTCAAATTTTTACTGGGTTCAAATCAGGCCTTGGTACGCCCAAAGTACAATTTTCAATGATGTTAAAACAACGTTCTTCACGATATTTGTTCTGTAAAACATAATTCTCTACTGTACCCAAAAATACATGTAGAGTTATTGAAGGCGAAAAATTGTGCTGAGCATAAAATAGTCCATATAGCCCCGAAAGGATACAGAAAATATATTAACATTGTGACAAATCTTGCAAAGGAAAGATAAAAAAACGAAACTAACCAATTGATGAACAAAACTAAGTAAATTACGAAGCAAATAAGATGTTTTGAGTAAGAAGGTCGTTTTTCTTGAGATTAGTTGATTTTTTATACATTCTTTTTTTTCGACAATTTACAATTATGAGAAGTGTGACGAATGTCAAACGGAGATGTCAATCAATCACCTTTTCAGCCTTTTTTTCACTTTACATAAAGACTATGTGAAAGAAAATTATGATACATTTATAATAGTACCGGTACCAGTATCTATCAAAATTATGAAAATTAATTTACGGCTCCTGCCACAAACTGCAAACGTAAGGGGATACCTCAAGGGCGGTCGTAGAATGAAATGAAATAGAGTATCCAAGATGATTGTTACGTGATTTTACTCGTGCACTGGCCGCATGTATGTCACAAGAATGCTGATGTAGCGCCGGTGCGCCTCACTGTTCTGGTTCACGCCAAACAATGTAGCGATATTTTGTGATACATAAAAACCTGTAGCGAGATGTGATGTTGCGACATGAAAACATGTAGTGCGATTTTTGCGCACAGTAATCGAAATGAAGAGAAACCCCCTCCCCCTAAACACAGAAGTTGCGTTTACCTTGCGCGTTTTTTACAGTAATTATCAATGGCCCAGTCCCAAAGGTGTGAACTCTTTCAATGTCACAAGCCTCGTGAAACCGCCAAATTTTACAGACATACATGAGTATAGCTAAAATCTTGTAATCGAAAATCTTTAAAGCAATATCAATATTAGAGCTATTTCTTCAAATTTACAAAGACACTTTTGATGTTCAAAGATTGCCCTTCTACCCTGTTTTGCCAAAGTTAATTGAGCATTTGACCAAATACCAGAGCACGAGAGTGACACTCCAAGATAATCAAAATAAGAAACAGTTTCGATACGAGTACTTTCAAGGAACCACTTTTCATGACTTTTTAGTGTTCCTGCTTTTCTAAGTACAACATTAACGTTCAGTTTCCATTTCTTACAAAAAGTGTGCAGTTTATCTAGGTGTCTCTGTAAACCAATGACACTATCACTGGTAAGAGAAAGATCATCGGCAAATAACAAACACACAAGTTTATAGCATACCAATATAGATACGACTGTATAAATCGGACCGTACACTGGCAGATTCCTCTATGTCATTAATGAAAAGGTTAACAATTATGGGGATAATATTGAACCTTATTGGACTCCGCAAATACAATGCAAGAAGTCAGCGTGGAATGGGGTGTTTTTACGCACGATTTGACATATACATAGAATTCAAAACTCTCAACATTTTACCGATGAAACCAAATTACACCTCATGAAACAAACTAGTTACATATTACACATTACATACTAACTGAAAAAATTTAGAGCATACAATATGTACGTTCGGTTACTTCATTGAACATCAGAATATGGATAAGATAGAAATTGTTTAAGTTACTTGGCGGCCACTAAAGTTAAGGATTAAAATAATTTGAATGTGGTGCATAGGAAAAGTGATCACCAGGTAAACCTGATGTCCATTGATATTTTTACAAGGATGTGGGAAGGCCTCTCATACTGGAACTGAAGCAGGTAACTGGGTGTTGTCAACACGTGATAATGACCTTGCCGTAATAATCAAAATTTCCCTAACATTCAGTACATAACAAGTTGCTGCCTTCATATTTACGATGACAATGGACCTGGTTTTCCCTCTGCGCATGGACGAAACATTTATTGACATTTTACTCGCATATTCATCGTTGCATTCATCGTTGCATATTTTGCAGATGGAGAAAGTGTTGTATATAACCTTGTTGTAAACTTATTACATGAATATGTTGCGGACTGGACTTCTATGCTTCTTCAGAATTTTACAGTCTTCCTGCATATAAAATATAAATTTATGATAAAATGTTCTTTTATTTCATAAAGTTGACACGGATACATAATTTCCTAATTACGATTTTGTCAGTATAACCAATAACTAAATAATCAATTCATTTATTTACCATGTCTTTAAGATCGGCGCTACTAGGGAAATGACCTCGAGTACTTGTGTCTCTCTTGCTATGAAAGGAAGATCGCGGCTGAAGAACTTATCAAGATCTTGATCAGAGAGAACGGGAACAATGACTCAAGTGAAGTAAGTGTAAGTTTGATCGTGGACGTAAAAAGAGAAGGATCAGTCTCCATTTTTCACGTCCCTGGTGTGGTCCACTCTACAATGGAATCACAGCGCTTTCATTATATCTTAAAACAAGGGCATTTTTATTTTGGTTGAAGGAGTTTTCAAAGCATCTAACCAGCCTATACTTAATTGAAATATATATCGCCACACACCATTGGATAAAAAGTCAACTGACAAGATGTGTTATTCATATGTTGATGTCATCGGTACTCCCAAGCACATCCATTTTTATGTTGGAAGAACAACATTGTGCTAGTAAATGTGAGTTATTTCACAAGTGCAAGTTGACGATTGATGAATTACTATCAAACTTTCCAACAAAACCACTTTCTTTGAGTTCCCTGTTTCTGATAACTGCAAGTATATATGCACTTTATCTTACTTCCATGTAGAGTGAAAATGTCTCCCTTGGCCCATTGTTCTGTTACATTCTATAACCAAATTGTAGACATAAATATGGTTAACCACATTCATAAACCAATGGTAATCCTATTTGATAAATGAATCATAATGAATTATAATGGTCTTTTTTATTTTTGTTTTGTAGTATAGTGCCAGATTCAACCAATGAAATGAAGTTTGAAGAAAGACTAACCCACTCTGAAATGAAGAGAAAATGTTTAAAAAAAAATAAAAAAGTAAAAATGTAAAAAATAAGAATTGAAGTTTGAGGCAAATGTAATAAAACTGTCGTTGCACACGATACGAAATATTATTTGTATTGTTATTAATTTTGAAAATTATTGTGCCATTGCATGTCTTTCCAGGTTTACGCTCACGTGCTTTCAATTTAGATAAATTCAATGACATTCGAGGGTTTCATGTTCATATTCCAAATATGAAGGAGAGTCTGCTATTGAAAAAAAGATAGATTCACAAAAGAGTAACCACGAATGGCACGTGATATGGGATCGTAATCCAACAGAATAACGCATATTTGAAGGTATTGTTATTGCAGGAGAAATATACTGCCATATCCAAGGGAGTTTTGTAACATGGAAATTTTGAAACTGCTGACCTATGCAAATTACTTGGATACATTACGAGAATTTAAACGCCAAGCTGGCATTAGAAATAAATGCATGTATATTTCATCGACTATCGTAAAAGAAGAAAGACCGTTCTTCTCTGTTTATTGCAGCTACTGTCCATTTAATCACAGTGCTCAACAGTTCCTGTACAACAACGTTGATGTGGCATTTTTACAGACCACACCAGTACAATATAAGTCATGACAATATTTTCTGTTTCACACCTTTAATCGGATAGTAATTTACCTTCAAATGCTCAAACATCTCCATGTTAAGTCATCACAGAATGTACAAATCATTTGATGCAAGTTTATTTGCAATCCAAACCACAACAAACAAAATAACACAAACAAAACTGCTACATATGAATGGCAGTTTGTTCCTGATATAGGTCCTGTGCATGTATACCATCAAGTTGTTTTTAAAGACAAATCCAACAGCTGATCAGTGCAAGCGGGACGTAAATCAGATCTTGATCACTCAAGTACTACAAGTATATATTTATTCAGTGACCATAAAATGCGTTTTCGGGAAAATTTTAAATACCAACCATGCATAGGAGATGATAATGCCAAATTCATGCGAAATATTCCACAACAACTATAGGGCTTTCAAGCTATAGTCTGTATATTCTTGAAACATGGAAAATCTGGTATACCTGTCTTTCACTGGGTCGGCCATGAGTACTTTAATTACATTTTAAGACAAAATATGTGATATTTATGATTTTAATAAATATTAATGTTGTAGATAGGGAATTTGATCAAATTAGTATGTTAATAAAAGAGAACTAAAGAAGATTTTTAAATATATTCATGTTTGCTTGTGCTTACCCTGAATATTACCAGTATGTATGTACAAATATCTATAGAGAGTCATATGTATGTTATGATTGGTGATTGGTAGAAAGTCCGGTGACGCAAACAAGCACTGAGTCCTGAAATCCAATGGAATGGCAGATAGGTGTCCACTCACAGTCAGGATATCATGCCTTCACTCTGTTGTTAATCGCTGTAGAGGAGAACGTGTTTTTTCAAGTCTGGAAATGCTGCCCACTGATTTGAACGTTTCAAAGCAAGAAAAGCAAGAATGACCGTAAGTGAAATATTTATTGTAATCGACCGCTTTTATGGCGTTGTACACACCGCCCGGGGCAATTTATTTCTTCCTATCATACTGAGAAGGCAACGCTCTATTCACTGATGGAACAGTAGCTTTTTCTTTCGTGCCAGCTTTCACTTTATGCCAAAGAGTACTAATAATGATAAAGCACCGCAAGTATATTATTATTATTATTATTATTATTATTATTATTATTATTATTATTATTATTTTAAATTTTGGAACTCTGAAATCTCGAACTGTCTTTAAATTTGCGGTAAGTGATATCATAATGAGTTGCATTAAAATGTTTTGTTGAAAGTTCGATGACGCACGCAAGCCCTGAGCCCCATAGTCCAATAGTTCTTTTACTGGTTCCATGATGCAGTGCGCGCCAGGGTATACAAAGCGTACGTTACGCATAGAACATTTTAGCCGTAGGGTACACGCAGGGTACGTTAATAATCGAACTCTATGGCAGATTACACCCTGACCTATATTTTCGTTGCTGATGGTTAGATTATACACGGGGCATTATTTGGTATCGCAAATTTGTGCCATTCATCCTTAACAATCCGTATATTAACATCCGAGGCCAAATAGCAGAGTTCGGCGACTCGAGTTATGATCATGTGACCAAAGGACGAACCTTTGATTCGTCAAAAGTTGGGCGACAGGTATTCATGTTAGTCTACTCATGCGCAATACGGATAATAGTTTCGTTATAAAGAAATAGCAGTGCATTTTAATGACAAATGCTAATTTTCATTACAAGCAGAATATCACAGCTGATAACAGGTGCCCTATCATATCAGTCATAGCGTAAAATATACCCTAAATTTTACCGATATAACCGGTATTCCACTACTACTGGTCAATCTTGGAAATTCTATGTCTCTATTCATTCGGTTACCTTCTTGTCGCTATGTTCCTAATTTTACTAAATGATACAGCATACGCGTTAGATTTTATCATTAAACGCTTTCGATTTTTCGTTTTTTTTTCTTAACGTTGCAGGATCAGGAAATACAATCACTATGACAGAAATAAAAGATAACATCAAGAGAGAGAATATCAGGGAAGATGGTGAAGTGCCTGAACAGTCTAAAGATGGTGATAAGAATGAAAAGCCAAGAACAGAAAATCACTCTGGTTCAAGGTAAAATCGCCAATTCTTAATAAAATTTCGACATCAATTTCCTTGCTCGGAGTGTAAATGAGACTGTCAAATTCACCTCAAAGGTTCCAAATCATTTATCATTTCATAATGAGATCATTTTTTCCCTAATTATTTACTTCTGTGTTTATGTGGTGCTTATCAACCTGTCTATTAATCAGGGTAAGCCGCTTTGGTCGGCGTGTTGGAGGGTTCTTCCGCCGTCTGTTCAGAAGAGGGCGAAGATCAGGTGAAAATAATGGAAATGCTGAAGAGGTGACGGTAAGCTACTTTTCTGATATTTGTTTGTACTTCTTATTTGAGTTATCGCGTATATCAAACAGTAGAAAGACCTTATTGAAAGACATGTTACTTGATCGTTTCGTGAAATAAAATGTTGTTTCAATTGGATACTGGCGGATAATATCGTTGTATAACTTCTTCGCTAAGTTCATGCTCAAAAGAAAGCTGTACATCTGTTATTCTTTAACGAAAATTGAAGATTGGGAGACTTTCAAACATCGTTAAGCGTTCTCTCTCACTTTGATGCCAAAGTCTCAAAGGGGTATGATATACTCACAAACGACCATTGGCAGTGTTCAGTGGCTAGTACTCAACATCGAGAAACATCCATATGACCAGACAATATTTGGAATAGCATCAAGGCCTAAAACATTTTGTCCCCGCCAGTGGGAGAATTAACTTTAACATTGAACTTTATCGAAAATCTTATTAAGGAGGTACGCTACCATTCCAAAAAATGTTGGGACATTCTTGAAGTTGACTTTTCTGAAATAATCTTTATGTGTACATTGCAAAGATTTGAAAAAAATATGGGGTACCCATGCAAAATTTTTGAAAAAACACATGCCAAAATTGACAGAAAACCACTAAATCTCCCATTTTGCAAAATTTGCACTTACCAGCAGAATCTTTATTTTATCGCAAACGATTAACAGATCCCAGTGTGCATATCACATTTTTGCATTGCCAGGACAGCTGAATTCGGACAATCAACTAAAATTTGTGATGTCTTGTCTTAAAAATTAAATATTAGACCCTAAATTTATCATTTAACTGTAAAATTAGTCTTTTCTAAAAATATAAACTCATATAAATGCACAATAATTTTCAAAATGTTAAAATGTACAGCAATATCTATCAAACAGACAGTGTTCTTTGATTTAGAAGCAAAAAAAGTTGGGGGTCACCACGCAAATTTTCTTACTAAACAGCAAAAAAGTGACGAAAAAAGGTGAAATTTGTTAGACCTGAGATTTGACCCTCTAGCTTACTGATATTATGTCAGAGCTACAATTGTTAATTATTCTCTACTGATCTTTCAAAATAAAAACAACTGTCGATTTTTCAATGCAAAAATATAATATCGGTTGTTTTGATTCATAAAAGCTTCTGAAAGAAATATTATAAGGTCACTAGCATGATTTTTTGCCATTTTGTCCTGTTATTCACGCTAACCAGCTTAGGTAGTCTAAAAGGAACATGTACATCTCCTGGACAAAAGAGGGCGCTCTACTATATAGAATGGTAGCGCACTACCTTAATATAATTGAACAAGGATAGTGTACAACACAACAAAGGCAACACTTTTATCTCTCAGAAATTTTACGCTGAAATACAGAAGGTTCTCTTGTTCTTAAGGGTTCTCTAAAATTACTAATTCTTGCTAGTATTTGTCTGTTCTTCAAACTTCAAACATGAGTTGAGTTTTTGTGAAACCAATAAAATTTTGGATCAAAAATTAAGGTCATCAGAGGAGTTTTGCGTTGAAATTATTAGATGTTATGATACTCTCCAGACTACTGAAGACGCAGAAATCACCAAAGTTGCAGAGGAAAGCAAAGCTGACGTAGATGGCGCTGTCAACACAGAGGTCGTTGACAAAGGCATCAATAAGGTGAACGCAGTAAGTGTTGCTAAGCGTGGTTATAGATTTGTTAGGGGACTGCATGTACTCGACATTATTATCTCAGTTCTTGTGATCAATAAGGAGACATGCATGTCGGCAACATAAAATGTAAACTATTGGGTAAACCACTGCGAACGAACGACCAGAACAGCGGGAAAGGTTGTTGACATCGGAACATACATTCCAAACACCATGATTAAGTTGTCACAGAACATCCGCGATATTCCTGCATCCATTCTACTTGTCTACGGTGTGGATGGTTCGGTACCATACCCCTTTTTACAAATTAAAGTTGCTATATATTGATTTAATCATATTAACAGCAAATCTCAGGAAAAAAATCAATATTGACATATTCTCGAAAAAAAGAAAATTTGGAAATATATACTTTACAAGAAGACTAGCCATCAAGGGAAACCATCTCCCTTCCATTTCCCATTTCCGAAAGTAAAATCTAGCACAGGAAACAGAACAACGGTATTAAACCACGGGAGGTTGTCTCTGAGCGTCTAGCACTGGAAATTTTGAATGTTTTTCAGGTTCCGCACGAAGAAGGAGACAACGATAGTGAGACACACAGACTCAGCGTCGAAGGACTTATTCTCCCTGGCGTCGTTAGCACACCCAGCAGAGACGTATGCCCAGTAAGTGTGATACCCTAGAAAGAATTCACTCTTTTTCGCCGAGTCTGTACACAGGACAGAGAAAGCTATGAGTTGTGGCGGACACCATTGCACATGTTTAGGTCTATTCTGAGCTGTATTAATGCATGACGATACATGTCATGTTGAGTTCGTCTGAGATGAAGGGAAGAGTTTAATCCCTTTTCGTATCGTACTTATATCTGTTACAAGAGGAGGAAAAGTAATGTTCTTCACGTATTAACTGAAACCACAGGCCACAACTGCACCATTTACATATTACACATTACATATTAAATGAAAATGTTTAGAGCATACATTATGTACGGTGATCTCGCTCAAAATCGGAGTGAGAAGAAATTGTTTATGTTCTTTGACGTTCACTGAAATTAAGAATTAAAATAATTTGAATTTAGTGCATAGGAAAAGCGATCACAGGGTGAAGCTGATGTCTGTTGACATTCAAACCAGGACATGAAAAGACCGTCCATTCTGGAACTGAAGCAGGCAACCGGGCACTGTCCAAGCGAAATGATGACCTTACTGTCATAATAAACATTAACATTCAGTACATAACAAGTTGCTCCCTTCATTTCAAAAAAGGGTTTTCCCTCTTCGCAAGGCCTAAACCTAGACTGACGTTTTACTTGTTGTTGATAATATTGTTATCGTTACATACTTTGTAGATGGAGAAAATGTTGTTTATAATCTTGATGTAAACTTATCACATAAACATGTTGCGGACTGGGACTTTCTGCTTCTTGAATAATTAACAGCGTTTCTACAGATAAAATATGACAAACCGTTCTTTTATTTCATAAAGTTAACACTGATACATAATTTTCTGATTTGTCAGTATCAGTTTAAGTCTAAATCACCAGTTCATTTCCTTGACATGTCTTTAAGATTGGCGCAAATGAATTGACTTCAAATACTTGTTTTTTTTCCTCCAGGAAGAGAAGATCGCGGCTGAAGACCTTATCAAGATATTGATCAGAGAAAATGGGAACGATGACTCAAGTAAAGTAAGTGTAAGTATGATACGTAAAAAGAGAACGATCACTGTCCATTTTTCACGTCCATGGTGTGGCGCAGTGTACAATGGAATCACAGCTCTTTCATTATATCTCAACTAAACAACAACAATATGTGGGTGATAGGTTTGTGAGGACAAGCCTTTGAGGCGGGAATGAGGTGGGTAAAAATATCCAAGGGTCAACTATCCCGAGACAGTCTATTTTTCAGGACAAAATACAAGAACACATGAGAAAATATTTTACATTCGATAACAGCAATAAGATTAATTGGCTAGATTTTCAGGGGACGCTGTCTGAATTAGGTTAAATATAGTGTTACATTTTTGTGTTCTAGACAGGTCTTCCAAATCTATGCCAATTGTTATTTCAATCAGTACTTTCTCACTTTTTCATGATTATGATGATGATGATCATTATTGTTGCTGGTGTTATTGTTGTTGTTGTTGTTTTATTTTATATGACAGGATGCTTTTGATAGCCAAAAGCTGGCTGATCCACAGACAGGGGATCTCGTCAGGCTTGTTGCTGACCTGAGACTTCTTAACAGTCTTATTGATACTAAGACCATGGACACAGTTGTGCTGTCACTGATGAAAAAGCTACAGGTTTGTCAATACCATATCTTCACATCCAAAGGCGACAAACTGAACTTCAGAATTAATGACTTTGGATTTGTAGTCTTGGGGAAGTTGATTGTTTATGGCAAGAAGAGTAGAAGGGCGGTTTTTTAGTTAAAGTTTTCACAACAACTAACCTGCTATGGAAAAATATATCGCCACTCACCAGTAAATAAAAGGTCAAGTGACAAGATTGAGTTATTTACGTGTTGATTTCAACGATACTCCTTGTTGTTCATTTTAAGGAACAACAACATTGTGCATGGAGATGTGAGTTATTTCAGTAATGCAGGTCGACTATTATGGACAACTTTCAAAATTTCCAACAAAAAAAAACTTTGTTTGAGTTCCCTGTTTCTGATAACTGCAAGAAAACACGCCTTGCATTGTACAGTCGAAATAATGCGGTGCCTCGAGTCCCTTCGCCCCTTGTACTTTTAGACTTTATAACATAAATATGGTCAAACCAAGCCAATGGTAATCCTATTTGATAAATGCCCGGTGTACAATGAATCATAATGTTCTTTTTTATTTTTATTTTGCAGCATAGTGCCGAATTCAACTAATGAAATGAAGTTTTGAAGAAAGACTGATCAACAAAAAAATGAAGAGAAAATGTTTAAAAAAGTTAAAGAATAAAAATGTAAAAAATATGAACTGAAGTTTTAGGTAAATGTAATAAAATTGTCGTTGCACACGATAAGAAATATAATTTGTATTCTTATACTTATTTAAAAATTTATTTTGCCATTGCATGCCTTTCCGAGTTAACGCTCAATTCAAACAAAATTTCGATGCGACAGGGGGACACCCCCTCTCGTGTTCTCCCCCTTGGGGATGTCCTATGTCATTTTAACAGTTTTAGTCAGTGAAAACCAAATTTAAAATCCCTCAGTTTGCGCCACACTGCATGCATCATATCACACATAAATTTCTTAATTTTTTCCATGCAGGGGACATCCACCAGGCGAGTCTCTCCCTGGTATATTCAAATGCTCTCCTGTCATATATGCTAATGGAAATCCTCACATAGTGATATATCCTATCTATACGCTGTCAATGGCCAGTTTTACCATTCAAAATTGGATCAATTGTTAGTCAAGCAATAGGGGGTCATGAACTTTTGTCATCCGAAAGAGGGGTCTTCTTTTAGGGGTGGTGGTCAATGGATGGGCGAATCGCTCATTTTGACTGATGCATGAGAAGATGAAGAGCAGTCTAAAGTCCGTACTTGGCTTACGATAAACGCGATTGGAACTAATTTGGGATAATTTGTTGGTGAAGTTATGTCGATTTAATCTACAAATGTAATCTCATCTGCTTTTCTTTTTACGTTACACACTTGTTTTTATAAGTAATTTCAATATTGCAACATTCAGCTATAGAACTACTAACACTTTTTAGAAATTTGAAAAATATGAAAATCCAATTATCCCAAATTAGTTCCAATCGTGTTGATAACAGATAGTACAGGATATCGTGGAGAAAGTCTCGTTCAGGTCCAGTATATCAATAATGGATTGATGGATGGAATAATGGAATAATAGAATCTTGGATTTCTTTTATGCATTTCTGTGCTAAAATTATACCACGCTCATAAAATTTTATATTTAATTTACACATAGTCTAGCTGTCTGGGATGTGTTCGTTTCACGTCAGATACGTTCATTCCACGTGAGATACGTTCATCCCATGTGATGTTCCTCGTGTGCTTTATACTTTTATTAAATGTCGGTAAAGGGTCATAATATCTTAAATAAAAATGTCGGTACAAGGTCAAAATTCTTAAATCAAAGGTGTTACAGTACTTCAAATCTCATATATCTTTATTGAGAGAAACTTAACATTTCAATATTCAAAGAAAGAAAGAAAGTCAAATTCACTAGCATAAAAGGTTAAACGTTACAGAATCTTCTTGGATTTTAAGAAAATAAAATAAAAAGTTCGTAAAATCATTATTAAGCTCTTTGGCAGTTTACAGCCACCGCTTCGAGGTACTTAAAGCAGTGGACAAGCCATAGGAATGGTGAAGCCCACAGTAGATTGCCTCACCAAAGCGGGAGGGGGAGGGTGTTACTTTCATTACAAAGCATGTGCAAGTCAGATACAAGGGTACGTTCACCATTCATCTACTTATTTAACAACTGCCATTACATAAACCTATAAGTCTCTATTAGTACGTGTACGTTACGCTCGATATTAAAGTACAGGCTCGTAATTTGCGTCGTTACTCGATCTATAACAGAACCATATCCGCCGATAATATATCGCTATTACCAAGTTCAAGTTCAACCGTGCATTCCTCTCCTGTTTCCCCTGTTCAATTCAAAATACCTTGCTTTCTTTAAACGGAATGAATTGCAAGCCTTTGAACCTTTAGTCGCCTTAAAATTGAGATACGATATTTGTATGATATCAAACACATGTAAAAGCGAATTTACAGTTCCAATGCATCGAAACAAAAGAGCAGCCAACACAATTACAGTGTAATATATTATAGCAAGAAACATGTAAAATCTTAACTACGACGATACTAAAAAGACACTTTGTCAAATTGTAAATAATGTAATGCATTTTGAAAAACTTATGGAATACAAAATGAGGAAACATTGAGCGACTGTTTACAACACAGTAATAGGGTTTATGAAGTGGTTCTCATTCAGTGTCACCTGATTAAATTTATTATTAAAAGGGAGGGGCCCTAGCTGTAACATAAGAAGAGTTTTGGCTGCTTTTATTTTCAAGTTTGTATGACAATTACACGCTCTTGTTCCGAATTATTTTAGCAATACGTGTAAAACGCACTTAATAGTCTGTTATTGTTTACATTTAATTCTGGGTCTGGACCAAATCAGAAGTTGTCAACAATAACAAGGCAGCCAACACATGTGCGGGCCGCATTGACGAGCTCAACACTGTGTATCTTAACATGCTTTTGTGAGTAGAAAAGACACTGTAGTTTACATTGAAAACGACAGTATTGAAAAAATAATATTAAAAGTTACAGATACTGGCTCTTCAAGTTGATATACAAGTACATTTCAGAAAAATATTGCCATGAAACATACATATCATTGGACTGACAAAATCACGTGTCACTCAACAAACTTTAAACTCTATCAGTGTAAGGTATATTAGTATTCATTTATGCAAATTATTTTAATGAGTGTTGTTTTGGAAGTGAAATCTATGCAAATGATTCGTTATCGATGTGGAATATCCATGTACCTCACATCTTGCATTTTACATTTAAACCTAAAAGTAATTTACCTGTGGTATTGTGTTAATTGTTCAACAAATCACTTTGTATTTTGTTACTTTGCTTGCCGTTTGATGGATGTTCTCCAAGTGTTGTATTCTCTGTCAAACTTTGAAATATTTTATGAAATACGAGAACCGTTTACACTCATCAACAAACCGTATAACCTCCTCCTAGCAGAATTATTGCACGAAAACTTTAATGCAACTGTTACCCCTATCAGCCACTATAACTCTGTCATCGTCAGTGACACAGACACCGATAGGATTGATGAGACCGTCACTTACATCATTAACACGGCAAACAAATTTACCATTCGATTCGTATTTCACAATTCTGTTATTGCTGTATTCTGCGACATACACATAGCCATGTTTGTCCACAGCTACTCCCTGGGGATAGTTCATCTGACCATCATCACTTCCACAGGAGCCAAATGTATAGTTGAAGTGACCATCACCATTGAACACTTGGATTCTATTGTTATCACTGTCTGATACATAGACATTGCCGGTGTTGTCAATACATACAAAGTAGGGATACCAAAACTGACCCCCCTGACGTCCATTACTACCGAATGTTTTGATATGATTGCCGTCTTGATCGTAAATGTGAATACAGTGAGCATTGTGGTCTACAATATAAACCCTTCCATTGACAGGATTGATAGCGATACCAATAGGAAACTGAATCTTACCCTTTCCAAAACACCTGATTAGTTCACCATTCTCATCACAGACAATTACCTGATAATTTCCACTATCTGTAGTAAAGACATTACCATTTACTGATACAGCTGCATCACGGAGATAGCAATTACTGACATTTGCAAACTTCAACATCTTCCGATGTCTTCCATTTACAGTAAAACTTTGTAATCTTCGATTGCCATACTCAGCAACCAACACGTCACCGTTTCTCATCATTGTCATCCCCTGTAAATCATTAAACTGACCGATCCCTGAACCTTTCTCCCCAAACTTACACATCAACCCTTTCTTAGCGATAACCTTAATGTTAACCGGTGATCCTTCTACTGGTTTCTTACATACTGTAACTGACAATTCATGTTCACCCTCTACCTCTACACGTGTTTTCAAAGTCATTGTTCCATTCTCATTATCCTTGACTTCCACTTTCTCTGTGTTACCATCAGGTGTCTTCATCACAGCTTCAACTTGGACACGATGTGATACCTCTTCCTTGTTTAGGCTTGATTCATTCGCGCTTCGAATGGTGCATGTGATGTCTTCGCCAACTCGAACTGTTGGAGTGACTGAGTCCACTTTGTACACCGTCGGAATGAATTCAATTGTGCCAAGACTCTTCCCCCTACAGAAGTCGTCACGTGGTTGAAACTCCATGTAGTCGTCCTCCACTGGCTCTACCTGTGTCTGTACTTTCAGCAATTCTTGTGTTTGATGATCAACTCTCCTCTTTGCTGACATTAGCTGTGAAGCGTTCCCATAATGCACCAGTTTCTCAACATATTCACGAGTACTTGTCAGATCATTTTCACTAATGTCTAGTTCTTTCAATTGTGCAGTCAAGTTAACTTTCCGTTTTTCGTATTCACCTTTCAACTCTGTCAATAGTTTGTTGCCGTTTTCTTGTATCAGACGCGTTATTTCATCAATGATCTGACAGATGTGTTTTCTCAAGCTTTCTTCTTCTCTTTGGAAACACTTTTGTAGAGACTCCAATATTTGCTGCACTTTGAGTTTACTATTGCTGGCTTCAGTTTCTTTCACTTTCACTTTGTCAATTACTACGTGTAAGTTTTTGGTGAATTCCTTTGCCGCGTCTTTGACACATCTGTATTGGTGTTTTGTCAGAGGATGATCTAATGCAGTGCACTTCAGACAGATTGCCATGTTGCAGGTATCACAATAGAATTCGACCGGGTACTCTAGATGTGTGTTACAATAGACAGGGGGCTGAACCGAGGCTGGGTCAGCTGACTTTGCCGCCATATATTCATCAAAGTGGAGAAGACGATGAGATTTCGTTGTAGGAAGCTTACCGTGTGTTGTGGCGCAGTTACTACAAAAATCAAACGAACAGACGGTACAGTGCTTTGTCACATCGCCTTGTTCACACCCGTCGCATTTCTTTGAAGTGTTTACGCTCTTCTGCTCTTCAAATAGTGCGATTAAATCATTCAGGAAGATGTTGACCTGGATTCCTGCCACGCCATCGTCGGTGAGTTCATGAACTCTACGGCATACTGGACAGGTAATGACGCCCATCTCACCTGCCAACTTACCCAGACAAGGCTCACAGAAGCTGTGCAGACACGGCAGAATTTTGGGATTCTTATATCTTTCACAACAGATCCCACAGAGTAGGAAATTCTCGTCGATTTGTTCGGGTAGTTTAGATCTACTCGATGCCATTTTGTTCACGATATTTCAAATGATCTACACTGCTTGTTGTTACTCAAACGGGTTCAGTGTTTCAGTAGTTCCGGGAAGCAAGGCATCATGGGATCGACAGAATGGGGTCAAATTTTCATTGGGTTCAAAGCAGGCCTTGTTACGGTTTAAAGTACAGTTTTCAATGATGTTAAGAACAACGTTGTTCACAGTGTTTGTTCTATAAAACATAATTCCCAACGATACCCAAAAATACATGTTAAGTTATTTTAGGCGAAAAATTGTGCTAATAGCCCCGAAAGGATACAGAAAGTGTATTAACACTGAGGCAAATCTTGCAAAGGAAATATAACAAAACAAAACTAACCAATTGATGAACAAAACCAAGTGAATTACGAAGCAAATAAGATATTGTGAGTAATAAGGTTGTTTTCTTGAGATTGGTTGATGTTTAAATTAATTCATATTTTTTTCGACAATTTACAACTATGACAAGCGTGACAAATGTCAAACAGAGATATCAGTCAAATACCTTTTCAGTCTCCTTTTCAGTTTACAGAAAGAATATACAATCGGCATGCAAAAAATAGTCACCTTATGTGTATTAAATATTTTCGAATCCTTGAAATTGAAACATCAAGCGTTGCCTCTCAGAACAAACAGAAGACAAATGTGTGATGCGTTAACTTGGCCTAACCTAGAAAACTCCGCCGACGCTTAACATTTTTCCGTATTAAAAAAATTGAGTAGATTGTCTAATTTAACCGTAGTATAAGGGTTTCAGCGAACAATCCGCAGAGTTAAAATTTAAAAAAGTCAGTCCGACCCAACTTTTTCACAGGTAAGCTTATACCTTATCGGAAACACATAAATATTTTAGTTGGTCTCACGATCCGATATTTTGATAGACTAGGCCTACCTAGGCAACAGTTTCATTTTGATATATATACGGTTGTAGATATCAAATCATTTGTCAACCGGATATTTTATATTGATCTTATCTGGATTTTGTGGCAAATCTGTTCCAAATTAAATGTATACAGAAAATTTATCCTGTAGATCTAAGCAAGCGTTTATCGACCAGAATAATTGGCTTCAGAAATAGAGGAGAATCGTTTTCTTATCATCATAATAGGCCTACATAATTTTTCATCTATGCTACAAGTCCCTAATATATGAATGGGTTCCAGGCTGGAAGCAACTCGTAAGAGTCAATGACTATGAGAACTACTATGCTGGTAAAACCCTTGAGCATTTATTTTCGGTTACATGGCCACCTGTTTGTGTAACTTGTGGTTAGGTAATTTGAACTACGACTGCGTAGTCTAATTCTTCTTTAACTTTGTCAAAGTCCTTTTACAGAAACACAAAGTTCACAAGTTCGTCCTACAAGTTTCAATAGTGGCCGCGAAGAATTAAAACATGCGCATGGTAAACTCAACTAATCGTGTTTCGTCTCAACCCTCTCCCTTAAACGGAATAGGACTAGAAGTTAGGAAGTGCGAAAATCCAATCACGCCTCAATCTGTACCAACAATCGCCCCGAATTAGATCGATATGAAATCATCATGCATACGCTACCGACACCCTCCCCCACCCGCATACCCCCTCTAAAAGCAATCTTTGTTCAGCGCCAACTCAACAATGACGCAACCAATAGAATGAAATTAAATTTGTATTAATATATGAAGTGATGAAACGGCTGACCCATGAAACTACTTAGATGCATTACGCGATTCTACACGCCAAGGTGGCATTAGAAATAAATGCATGTATGTTTCATTGACTGCCGTAGAAGAAATAGACCGTTCTTCTCTGTATATTGCAGCTACTGTCCTTTTAATCACAGTGCTCAACATTTTCTGTACAACAACGTTGATGTGACATTTTTATAGCCCTCACTA
Organism: Ptychodera flava; assembly: GCA_001465055.1. Lineage (NCBI taxonomy): Eukaryota > Metazoa > Hemichordata > Enteropneusta > Ptychoderidae > Ptychodera > Ptychodera flava. Next base: position 37,384 of record LD362079.1, read on the forward strand.
GTACAATATAAGCCGTGAAAAATATTTTCTGTGTTCACATTTTTCATGGGATAGTTATTCACCTTCAAATGCTCAAACATCTCCATGTTACAAATCATTTGATATTCGTTTATTTGCAATCCAAACCAACACAAACAAAACGACACAAAGAAAAGAACTTGCTACACTTCAATGGCAGTTTGTTCCTGATGTAGGTCTTGTGCAGTAGATGAGTATCATTTCTAGAAATGTTGTATCAAACTGTTCTTAAAGGGAAATTAGACAGCTCAGTGCAAGTGCAGGACGCAGTATATATGCGTTCTCTCTGAAAATGTTGAATACCCGCTATTCGTAAAAGATCATATGTAATGCCGTATTGGTGCGAAATATTCCACAGTGTAAACCAACAGCTACAGGGTTTTAAAGCTATAGTCTGTATATTCCTGAAACATCAAAAATCTGGGGTACCTCTCTTACACTGAGTCCGCCATCAGTTCGTTTAATTACATTTTAAGACAAAAAAGTGATATTTATGATTTTAATAATAGGGAATGTGATCAAATTAGTATGTCAGAAAAGAAAAAATAAAGACGAGTTTTAAAGATATTCATGTTTGGTTGTATTGATGACACATTTATCTTCTGGTGGCAAAAATTTGAGATTTTTCAGCGAAGTAATCAGCTGGTGATGTAGAGTTGCTGTGACTACAGTGCATACCCTGAATATTACCAGTGTGTCACTTGGAATGGAGAGTATAATCGGTAAAAGCAAATTAAAGGAAGCGAGTCGTCCCGTCTGCGGCTGCGTGACTTTCTCCTTGATAAATATTGCCTTCCCAAAAATTGACAATGAATGTTGAGCAATTCTAATATTTCTAGACACTTATTAGTCTTTTGATGATAGTGCTTGATAAAAATCAAGTGGCTCGATCATCCTTTAGTATATTTTATCCTAACATGCAGTACTTATCTGCCAACCAAGACTGCATTCTCGAGAGCCATAGCTTTATTTCTGCACAACAAACCTCTTGATGGTAAGTATTCATGTGTCAATAGACGTAATAAGCCTATGGCGTGTGACGATGAGATTGAGTACTGTAGGTGTTCTGTCTTGTCGTCAACACCTTATTTTCAGATTGATATGAAAGTTTCAGCACTTGCTAACAAAATGAGATTTGAAGCAATTTGTCAGAGCCTACACCAAAAACAAAACAATGCGGCTTTGGCATTTGTTATAAAGCTGTAAATATTAAATATATGCCATGATGACAAATGTATGGATGATAAATGAGAATCTTTTCAATGCGGGAAAATTTTGTCTGCCACCATACTCCCTTCTGCATTGCATGTGACGATTTATTTTACAAACTGAACACTTGCTCCCAACCTTCTCCACGAAACTGATGATCGGAGTTAGAATATAAGATTTAAATCAACTTATTACAAGGAGATGGCATCATACACAGACAGAAAGAACATAAAGCCAGAAAGTAAATACTTACTGCAAGCCTAATGTGCATCAAAGTGGCAGTAGCTCGGGACAGAGAAGTAGCTACATATCAAATGGTGACACCACTTGCACACAAATACATGGTGAAAGAATCGAAGCTGTGTTCAAATTGTGTAGCAAAACAAATCCCAAATCGACCTGTGATCTCAGACACATGACAAATGTACAGATATCTGTAGAGAGTCACATGTATGTCTTACTCACGTAACCCTGGACAGAAGATTATTTAATATAACTTTTATTTTCTAAAGGCCCTCTACGATCATCTTAGGAAAATGTGCTAACGGTGATTAGTAGAAAGTTCGATGACGCAAACAAGCACGAAGCCTTGAAACCCAATGAAGTGGCAGATACGGGACTATTGTCCACGTCACAGTCAGGATCTCTCATGCCTTCACTCTGCTGTTAATCGCTGAAGAGGATAACGTGTTTTCTCAAGTCTGGAAATACTGCCGACGGATTCGTACTTTTCAAAGCAAGAAACGCAAGAATGACTTCCGTAAGTGTAATATTTACTACAATAGATTGCATTGATACTGGCGATGCGTTAATTATGATGTTGTACACACAATCCGAGGCCATACATTTCCCCCTTTCATACTGCAAAGACAACGCTCTATTCACTGATTAAAGAGTAACTGTTCCTCCGTGCCACCTTTAATTCACTTGACGCCGAGAAAAACTGATATAATGAATACCTAAAGTATGTTTTAATTATTATAGATTTCGAAAAACTGAAATCTCCAACTGTCTTGAAATTAGTGGTAAGTGACATCAAAATGAGAAGTGGCATTAACAGATTGGTTGAAAGTTCGATGACGCACGCAAGCCCAGGGCCCCCTTGTCCAATGGAACGGCACATATGATAATGGTTTACGTCATAATCAGTCTCTCATCTGTTCACACTGCTTTTATCCGACGGAATGCAAGCGCGTTATTTTAGGTCTGATAGAACTGCCGGATTTATCGTGTACAAAAATATATTACCAGAATCGCAAAATGACATCGGTAAGTGTTATGTATGTAGTGTTTGTCAGTTGATGTATTGGTCGACATGGGTACACATTATGAGTTTAAAAATGGTGGAAATAGTAAATTAAACTGGCCCTCTGGAGAGGCTACTACAGTGTACGTACAGTGCGACACTATTGCGTAATCGCAAATGATTCTCCACTGGCAGCAGCATTTTATGGTGTTTTCCAGCGAAAGCAACTCCAAATCACCGTACGACCTATTATATATCTAAATTCTTTAGCCACAACTCATTTCGTGCGCATGCATGATCTATGGTATTGAAAACTAGAGCGTAGAGGTCAAATAATCGTGTCCGTCCACTAGAGAAGTCATGATCATGTGACTTGAAAACGAACCTTTGATTCGCCGAAAGTTGCGCGTCAGATTGTCGTGTTCTGCGACTGGAATTATGTTACTCTACGCATGCTTAATGCAGCCGTCATACAGAGAGGGCACCAGAACAACAATTAGTGCTGCAATATCAAAACTAATATTTTATCATATCAGCCATAACGTACCCTGTAATGTACTGATATATACCCGATATTTTCAACAAAAGTAAAAACCTTGTAAATATTATATCTCTATATATTTGGTAACTGTATTCCCGGAATGTTTGGAATGTTATCAATTTATATCGTATACGTGTTGGATTTCATCAGCAAACGCTTTGGACATTTCGTTTTTTTCTTATAGTTGCAGGATCAGGAAAAACAATCCAATATGACAGAAATGAAAGAGAACATCAAGAGAGAGAGCATCAGTAAAGATGGTGAAATGATACCACAGTCTGAAGATTGTCAGCGCGAAATGCCCAGAATACATAACCACTCTGGTTCAAGGTAAACTTAATGTTTCTACACACAAAACAGACTAATCATCGACAAAAAAATAGAGAATAATTACATCTTAGAAGGCTCGACACCAATGTTCTGCCCTAGCGCGTAGATAAACCCTTCGTATTCACTTTAAAGTTTTCAATCATTTAATATCATTTTCATCATCATAACGAATTTCAACTTTGCTTTGCGAATGTTGTGCTTATAAATCAACCTATCTGTTCAGCAGAGTAAGGCGCTTTGGGCGGCGTGTTGGAAGATTTTTCCGCCGTCTGTTCAGAAGACGGCGAAGATCAGGTGAAAATAATGGAAATGCTGAAGATGTGACGGTAAGCTACTTTTATAATATTTGTTCACACTTCTTATTTGAGTTAATAATCATTTAAAAATTTCTTATGGAAAAACATGGTACTGACAGTCATCATTGAAGTTCTGTGTATTATGTATACGTGTACATGTTCTGATGTCACCTTTATTCCCTACACACATTGTACATCCAACAGCGTTAAAGAAAATTTGGATCATTTCGGGAAATAAAAATATGGTTTCGATTGGATGCAGGCGGATAGAAGGATTTAAGGAGGCATCACGGGCCAGTGGCTAGAGCAGTGGACTCACGATCAAAAGATGGCGAGTTCGAGCCCCGGCATGGCTGTGGTGTTGTGTCCTTGGGCAAGGCACTTTATTCCTCATTGCTTCTCCCCACCCAGGAGTGATGGGTACCTGGTAGGACAGTGGTTGTAATGTGTGTGTTTAGCTCTGCTGCGCTTATTGGCTGCACATGTGAGCTGTTGTTTGCTCCCCAGGGAGTTGAGTGGTATCATATTAGGTCCAGTGACCAGGGGTAATAATAATTGTAAAAAGCGCCTTGATCACATGTACTTGTGGATATGTGCGCTATATAAGAACCCAATATTATTATTAATATTATAGAATTGTTGTATAATTTGTCCGCAAATATAACACTTAAAAGAAAGCCGTAAGTCCGGTGGTTTTGAAGGAAAATTCTAGGTCGGGAGACTTTCAAATGTCACGAAGTGTATAATTTGTAAAAGAAGTCTCTCTCATTTGAGATGCCAAGGGAGTACGACAGTGGACGACACAACAAAGGCATAAATTTTATCTCCTAGCAATTTAACGCTGAAAACGAGGTTTTAGGAAGCGAACTTAAGCCTTTTCTTACATTTCTCTGAAATTGTCTCTGCCGTTGTTTTCTATTTATCAAAATTAAGCTAATTTCTAAGAGAACCCAACAAAATGTTCGCTCAAACTGTCGTCAGAGGAATTTTTTGTGTTTAGATGATTAATTAAAGATTATGATACTCTCTAGGCTACTGAAGACGCAGAAATCACTACAATTGTCGAGGAAAGCAAAGTAGACGTAAAGGGCGCTGACAACACAGAGGTCGTTAATAGAGATATCAGTGAGGTGAATAAAGTAAGTGTTGTCTAGCATGGTTGTTGATTTGTTAGGGGATCGACTACATGACCTCGGGGGCATTGTTATCACAGTTGTTGTGAACAATGGGAGGATATGCATGGCGGTAAAATAAAATGTAAACTATTGGGTAAACTATTTGCGAACGAACGTCCAGAACAGCGGGATAGGTTGTGGACATCGGGACATAGCATTCCCTACACCATGATGCTGAAAATGCGACAATATTTGTCACAAAACATCCGCGATATTCCTATGTATGGGGTAGATGGGTCGGTAATTATACTCCTTTTTACAAAGTTTCTATATATTGAGTTATCGGCATTTACTCTGGTGTCTCAGAGAAAGTATCGATTGTGACATAATTTCGAAACAAATAAAGTTTGGGAAATACTTTACAAGAACAGTAGCCATCAGGGAAACCATTTCACCTCCGATTCCCTCGCCCGAATGTAAAATCTAACAGGGGAAAGAGAAGAACGGTATTAAACTATAGGAGGGTGTTTCTTGAACATTGGAAATGTTTTTCAGGGTCCGCAAGAAAAAGGCGACGATGATAGTGAGACACAGATGCTCAGAGTCGAAGGACTTGCTCTCCCTGGCGTCGTTAGCTCACCCATCAGAGAAGTGTGCCCTGTAAGTGAAACTAGAAACAATTCACTCTTATTCGCCGAGTCTGTACACAGGACGGAGAAAGCCATGAGATTGTGGCGAACACCATTTCACATGTATAGGTCAATTCTGTGCTGTATTAATGCATTACGATACATACGGCATGTTGAGTTCGTGTGAGATGAATGGAAGACATAGTGTGCCAGGAGGAAAAACCAACGTTCTTCACATAACTGACATAATAACAAAAATCATGAGCCACAACCACACTATTTACATGTTACACATTGCACATTAAATGAATTTTTTTCGAGCATACAATATGTATGGTGATCTCGCTCAAAATCAGAATATGTTCGAGAATTTTTTTTAGCTTATTCGACGATCAATTGAATTAAGAATTAAAGGGACAAAGTCGGCCATTTTTCATGAATTTTGTTTGATATAAGATACTACTTATAATGTTTAACATGTGAACAAATACTGAGTGAATGGGTGACCATGTGTATATTCGACCCGGGTTTTAGAGACTATAGACGAAACCATTGCGAAAATGAATTTAATGGTCATGACCATTAATTTATTTTCGTAACGGTTTCATTTAATTTGTCTAAAACCCGCGGTCACCCATTTATTCAGTATCTTTCAACATGTCAAACAATATAAGTAGTATCTCGTATCAAACAAATTCATGAAGAATGGCCGACTTTGTCTCTTTAAAATAATTTGAATGTAGGGCATAGGAAAAGCGATCAACAGGTAAAAGTGATGTCCGTGAACCATGGCGTGGAAAGGCCGTCCATACTGGAACTGTTGCGGACTGGGGCTTCTCTGCTTCTTTAATAACTTAAATAAACTAGTACTGTTCTTTCATTTCATAAAGTTGACATGGATACATAATCTGATTACTATTTTCTCAGTTTCAGTTTAAATCTAAATCAATAATTCGTTTATTTACCATATCTTTAAGATCGGCGCAAATGAATTGACCTCAGATACTTGTTTTCCCTCCTCAGGAAAGGAAGGTCGCGGCTGAAGACCTTATCAAGATCTTGATCAGAGAAAACGGGAACGATGAATCAAGTAAAGTAAGTGTAATAAGTGTGAAGGATCAGTGTCCATTATTACGTCAATGGCATTTGATTTTTGCTTGAACGGGAATGTCTCTTTTGTTTTTTTCCTTTTATATGTATGATACATTTTTCTGGAAATGTTGTGGCCAGTGTTTGGCGCCCTCAACCCCTGAAAATGCATATTTAAAAATAACAATATTTTGGAAAGAAACCCTGCCGACATACCTACCCTATTTTTGAAAACCATGTTATCGGAAAAGCACCATTTTTTGTCCTTATTACGCAAATACCGCAAAGGATGCACAAGGACATTGGCGCTGCGTATCGCTCGACGCGAAGCGGAGGTCGATGCGCTGCGCCAATGTCCAAGTGCTTAGCGGTATTTTCGCGATAACCTTATTATTATACATCTTACATTCCTGACTAAGGCATCAAATTGTCAGATCAGTGACCATTTTCGGTCAACAATTTTTCTTCCGATTTATAGCACAAAAGCGGAACGCTATCTCCGACGCGATTCTGCGACGTGAGACATGTTCTGGCATTCGTCCAATGAGTTCCTTGAAACCGTTCAACAGTGAACGGGCAGATACATCCGCAGGGGATGGGAGGCCTGGAAACCGTACGGGCGTTCCGTACGGCTCTGTTAGCGCACGCAAAATTCTATTGTTTTCGATAGTAGATGTATAATAACAATAATTATTACTGTTATTATCGTTGTTGTTGTTGTCGTTGTCTTAATTTTGTTTCACAGGATGCTATTGACAGCCAGAAGCTGGCTGATCCACAGACATGGGATCTCGTCAGGCTTGTTGATGACCTGAGACTTCTTAACGGTCTTATTGATACTAAGACCATGGACACAGTGGTACTGTCACTGATGAAAAAGCTACAGGTTTGTCAATAGAACATCTTCACATCCAAAGGTGACAGAGTGAACTTCATCATCATTGATTTTGAATGTGTAGTCTTTGGCAAGTTGCCGAGAAGAGAAAAAGGACAATTTGTTGAAGGAGGTTTCAAAATAAGTAACTTGCCATACTTAATCAAAAAAATGTAACCACACATAGCACCAGTTAATAAAAAGTCAGCTTACACGATTGTGTTATTAACATGGTGATTCATTCGGTACTTCATAAAATGGTCATTTTTCTGTTGGAAGGACGATATTGTGCATGGAGATGTGATTATTTCATTGATGCAAGTCGACGATTTGTGAAGCACTTCAAACTTTCCAACAAAACCATCTTCTTTGAGTTCCTTGTTTATGTTAACTGAAGAATACACGCTCTGTATCTTAATTACTCGTAGAGTAGAAAAAATCCGATGCTTCCCTTGGCCAATTGTTCTGTTACACTTTATAACCAAATCCTAGACATATATATGGTCAAACCACGCGGTCTGAGACCAATGGTAACTCTATTTGATAAATGCCGCGTGTACAATGAATCATTATGCTCTCTTTATTTTTGTTTGCAGTATAGTGCCAGATTCAACCCATGAAATGAAGTTTTGAAGAGAGACTGACCCACTCAAAAATAAAGAGAAAATGTTAAAAACAAATAAAAAATTAAAATGTAAAAAAATATGAACTGAAGTTTGAGATAAATGTAATAAAATTGTCGTTGCACACGATAGGAAATATAATTTATATTTTACTTATTTTAAAAATTATTATGCCATCGCATGCCTTTCCAAGTTTACACTCACTTTCTTTCAATTTAAACAAGATTCAACGAAATTCGAGGGTTTCACGTTGATGCTTAACATATGAAGGAGATTCTACTATTGAAAAATAGGAAGATTCACAAAAGAGTAACCACGAAAGGCACGTGAAATGGCATCGTAATCTCACAGAATAACGAATATTTGAGCATATCGTCATTTCAGGAGAAATATACTGCCACATCCAAGGGAGTTTTGTAATATGGAAATGTTAAAAACGGCCGACACGCGCATGGCAACTGAAATTCATCACTCATAAATTCATAATTTGACCCCAGACCCCCAAACCCCCAACCTTTCCCCGGCCCAATCAGCGAAAGCTTAGAAGTGCAAAAAATCCCACCGGACGAAATTGTTATTTGGATTTTCCTCAAACGCGATAAAGTGCTGAAACGGTATATCAGAAGTTTGAACTGTCGACTAGTTTTTGAATAACGAATATTAAACGATAGAACCTGAACAGTGATTTAGCATACACGGTTTCAATAGCGTGACCGTAACACACAGACAGGTAGCTCGAATCTTCGCTAATCGATGATTAGGCAGAGCTAAACCCCCTGAATGCAAATGCGTTGGGTTTTTCATCCAAAGCTCCTGATGATTGATTCGAATATGCTTCCTTTGTTCTTTAACATTTATTCTTGCCTGATTTCACTTTATCATGAGCGTTGTTCAACTGTACGCTGTTTGTTTGTGTCGTGCTGCACTACACTACAACGCCTGACGACGACCACTTTCGTTGTTGCCGTTGCGCGCGTTCGTTTAAAATCACAAGGAAAGTTTTTTTTCTTTAATTTCAACATTAATCGTTTACAATTGTTCTGTACATTCCTATATCAGCAAAACTATCGTAGAGCATATTGTATTTCTTGCGTAGTTCAACACGAGAAAAAAGGCGATATTCGTTACTCGAAGGGGTAAAGTTTGACCTCTCTAACAACTACATGCCATGCAAAGCAATATATGACGAATATTGCACGTATATCTTATGAGAAACCCAAAGAAATGGACGTCCAAACTATACTAAATCTGGTGATGTCACAATTGGCAGTATACATCAATGCGATTGGATTAATGTCCAATGACGTAAAAAAGCACGAAGCATTGAAATCCAATGAGGTGGCAGATACAGTCCACGTCACAGTCAGGATCTCATGCCTTCACTCTGCTGTTAATCGCTGTACAAGAGAGCATGTTTTTTCAAGTCTGGAAATACTGACCACGGATTCTAACTTTTCAAAGCAAGAAAAGCAAAAATGACTTCCGTAAGTGTAATATTTACTACAATATATTTGCTTTGATACAGTCGATGCGTTAATTATGACGTGAAATGTACACACCGCATGAGGGCCAATCACTTCGCTTATGACGTATAAATTTACAAATTTATTCCATGGTATTACATATGTTCATGGTCATTTCAATTGACTCAATTCATGCCTAGAAATATATGAAATTACTACAAGTATATTATTACTAGTTAAAAACCTCGAAACATTGAAACCCCGAACTGTCATAAAAATAGCGACAAGTGACACCACAATGAGTGACAGCTAGAATATGATTGGTTGAAAGTCCAGTGACGTACGCAATACCTGAGCAGTGAAGTCCAATCTAATGGCCAACGCATAATAATTTCAGGTCCGGTAAAACCTCCAGCGCTTTTACCTATAACAAAAATTACAACCAGAATGACATCGTTAAGTGCGATACTTGCGGCGTGTATCAGTCATTTTGATTATTGGTAGCCGTGAGTTCACGTATTGCTTTCATCAAGGCTTGGCATTGTCGCACGTACCGAAGGCCAGTTCTGTTCGTTGACAATAGCTATCGGTTGAAGACCGATATTTATTTCTTTCGATACAAATAACATATTCCTGTGGTAGAGCGCCATCTACGTTGACCTTGTCATTGACACTAGGAAGAGTAGCGTGATAATATCATTTTCCTCTTGTTTATTTTTCCTTCTTGTCGACTACAATGCGGAATTATAGCAAATGCTTTTCCTGGCAACACCGTTTTTAAGGACTTGAAGGGGCTCCACGCATCTCCTTCTATTATATTTAATTCCGAACTCATTCACTGTGAACGCGATTGTATTTAAAATATGTAAACGTCAAAACAATCATGCTTTGCTGCTCAGGACGTTCTGATCCTGTATCTGAAACACAACTTTTGATTGTAACACGATTGGAACCAATTTGGGATAATTGGATGGTGAAGTAATGTCGATTTAATCTGCAAATATAAGCTTATCTGCTTCTCTTTTTACATTAAACACTTGTTTTAATGAGTAATTATTAATATTGCAACATTCAGCTATACGACACCTAACACTTTTGAGAAATTTGAAAAATATGAATATCCAATTCTCCCAAATTATTTCCAATCGCGTTTTTTGTGAACGTTCCAAGACGGACAATGTGTATACGTACAATGGTAAAGTCATGCCCATTAGAAGATTTATTTGAACTTGGAATATAGTTTCTTCACAAAAATTGGAGGGGTGCCGTGGAAACAATACGTATTTCCAGTCGTGTTGGAACATCGGACTGTGTACGGCTGAAAAGGTCAGTCTGTATCGTTTCTGTCATAGCGACTAACGTACCCTGATTCCTTTAAGCGGTATTTTCAACAAGTTCACGCCTGAGTTTGCACGTGTACACATTTCAAATGCGCACTCTCGGTACGTACTGAGTTTTTACAGCATATATATAGTAGATAGCATACATTTTAAATTTTATCAGTGAACAGTTGTGACATTTTTTCTTAATGTCCCAGGATCAGAAAATGCCATCAAATATGACAGAAACTAAGGAGAACATCAGTAAAGAGAGCTTTAGTAGAAATGGCGAAGTGATATCACAATCTGAAGGTGATGAACGGAAGGAAATGCCAAGACCAGAAAACCACTCAGATTCAAGGTAAAAATATCAATTATTAATGTGTCTATTGATATAACTATAATCGATCATCGACGAAAATTAAAAGATTTCACAACCACTTATTTACGAGGGTCCAGCGCAAATTTTTATGGCATTTACTGTACATGAACCTTTCATCTATACTGTTTTAAAATATGAGGATTTTCAATGTATTTATTCACGTCTTCCTTGTTTGTGTTGTGCTGATACACTGTCCCTATCGAATCATCAGGGTAAGGCGCTTTGGTCAGCGTTTTGGGAGATTCTTCTGCAGTCTATTCAGACGACAGCGAAGATCAGGTGAAAAGACGGTATGACGGTAAAAGACGGTATGACTGGCCGTAAACCGTTGAGTAAAACCAGACAGTATCGATAAAAGACTTTCAAATTTGGTTCAAACACACTCATTATAAATTCATAAAAATATGAGAGGAATTTTTAAGACGGTAAAACTCACGTTCCTGAAGCTCAAAACACTCCTGTTTTCGCCAGCACGTCAATTCCGCTCAGCACCACACGACAACAACAGCACAAACTTTGCCGAACATACTTTCGCTTAACAATTGGTGAAAGTCCGAAAATTACCGAAGGATTCATGGTCGGCACTCTTCGGAAAAGAGAGGCGAGAGCAACCTGAGGCGAGGCGAATATGGATCGGTTACGTAGCCGCTTCACGCCTTAAACAATACACGTTGCGAATCTGTTTATGTTTGTCTGTGATGAAATTAAGTAATTCTCTTTTTTCTTTTTCTTTCTTTTCTTTGCAGTGTAGTGTAAGATTCAGCCAATGACTTTTGAAGATAAAGACGACACTACTCGAAGATGGAAAGAAAGTTATGAAAATTATGAATGATTATGAAAATTATAAAAATGAAATGTTATGAATTGAATAATAAAGCTATTTACACGCAAAAAGGAAATGTCATTTGTTCCTGCTTTTTCTCACTGCTTTTAAGATATTTTTTCCGCTTTAGCAAACTATTAGAAAGTTATTAGCAAGCTCAACATGAAGAAATCGCGTTCGGTATAAATAGGGAATTTAATAATCTTGTGTTATGTGCTCATAAATCAATGAATACTAATTAGTAGTTGCTATTGCTTCAATCATATTCATATTGTTTCAAATACACGTAAGGAACGCCATAATAATTCAGCTTCAATGGCTGTAAGTATACCTGGTTGGTATTTGGTACTTAGAGGGCTGATCGTCAATATTCGTTCCCCGGATTCGTTCCACTCTGTACTCAAGCTCAATTACTCAATACTTTCCTTGTGTGAACAGCTAGCTTGGCAACACAAATACAAGATATTCGGTTGCAGATGCTTGTGTTTACGATCAAATCCATGCCACGGAATGGGATATTCCGTGTCTGAAAACGGAGACAGACGCCTTCTGTGTGGAATATCTCCTTCTGACTCTGTAATTTAGGGAACGAGCACAATTAACGGAGGGGGGGGGGACTGGAAGAGAAAATATGTGGTGCATATATTTTTTACAGCCCCCCTAACACCAGCAAAACTTTTAGTGCTCCCCCCATCAACAGCAACAAAATTTTTGTGGCCCCCTCCCCCAAAAAGAAAGACTATATAGGTACAAAGTTGCACACACATATTTAAGCCGTATAACTTTTAATGTATGCTTTAGTGAAAACAACATTCTTGCATTCTTGAAATAAATAATGAACAAATAAATATATAAATAATAAACAAACAAAATAACATATGTTCAAGCTTTACTACTTATAACATCTACAGCTACATTTGAGTATTGTGTTGTGCTATTTTAATCTCAAAGAATGATGAAATTACCAAATACCTCATAAACAATCTACAAGTTCATTCAGTGCTGTTATAGTTGTTATAGTTGAAGCATTGATTTAGACATGAATTATTTTTAATGATGACAGTGTTCACTGCACATCTCCAAGTTAGTCTAACAAGCTCAATATTGTGCATTTCATCATACTCTGAGTAAAATAAAAACTTCAAGTGAAACACACAGAGCACAAAATACTAAAAAATAGCCAAATAATGTACAGCTACTGACCCTCAATACCTTTCCGAATGATGCATACTCCAAGGCAGGAGATCAAAATAGAACACACTTTGAACATATGTATAACATGACCATTGTGATTTCAATGCACTTTCCACAACTCAGTGTCTGCCTTTCTATGACTACCAAAGATATTCAATGTTACTCCACCGTAATGACAGTCTGCCATTGGAATAGTCCTTCATGGGCTAACTATAAAAGACCCATTAATGCCATTTTTTGTCCTTTTTTCAGTATTTTTTTCCTGTGTGTCCACTACGTATTCTAGTTCTTCCTATAGCATGATGAAATAACCAGTTTCAACCTAGCCTCTGTATCATTACCAACCATTATTATTGTTGACAAATGAAGTCAATTTTCAATAATAATATTGCTCATTTTACACATAACAACTGCATTGTGAGGTTTGAGACTTGGTATTTCATCATGCTACAAGAAGTTTAACAAAGAAAATAATCGCAATCATACCATTCCATAATCCAATAACACTAGGTCAAAATTTGTAAGACAGTTGTTGTAAACATAGAAACAAAACAGCACAGAACTGACAGTAAATAGACGGTACAAACAAAGTCAAATTCATGAAAGAAAGATATATGGACCTCTGGCCAAAAGACCAAGAAGTGATGTCAGGTGTTTCGAAAATAGTAAGCGCATCCTGCCCCACATGTGGCACCCGCCATATATCAATCTGTAAGTCAGATAGGTAGTGGTCACTAACTCAGGCCCCATGTCACCGATGCCATCAGTGATCATTTGTTGAAGAAAGATATTGTATTTATCTACCAGCTTGCCATACCTGCCAAAAAGCGTTTGAATGTAGAGACAAGTCTTGCTCTGGTGTAACCTT
>LD362081.1:16441-30242 GCA_001465055.1 Ptychodera flava
CGAAGTTTCAAAATATCAATATTTAGCCCCTTATCACATTCAAAATACGACGTCCGATTACTGCGATAGCAGTCCGATTACATGCACTCAACATGGGCAGAAATTTGGCAATTTTGACCCCCTAAATGCCACTTCTGTTGGTATTAACATTTTGTAGGATAAACACAATAAAGTTTCGAAAGGTATGTAATAAGTTTTTGTTGTGCTCGTCATTTATGAAACGGCTTTGGGCGAAATTCACTACCCTGTCCGAAAACTGTCACACTGAGTGTAGTTGTAATCGGAGGCGATCGAATCCATACTTTCTAGTGCGGCAGTAATGGAAGTACAGTAGTCCAGAATAGTGCATTTTCGTTTTTTCTTCGCACTACCACTCGTACTGGACACAAATATTCCTTTGAAAGCGCCATTTTGAGCGATGACAACACACTGTACATCAGCAATAAACACTTGCTGTATCGACTCCAATGATTTGTCAATGAACGCAAAACTTCCTGTTGGCAACCAATCACAAACGCTGTTGAAACGGGTAACTCTGCAACAGCTTTTTTCTAGCGTAATTATAGCGCTTTCTACGGTGACACAATGAGTGGTTCTGTACTGAATCTGCCAAATATTACCGATGAATTTAGATCGCGTAAAGGTATCATGTACGCGCCATTTGAATTATCGGCGCGACTTTTTTGCCCAATTGATTTTTCTGAATGCGATATTTCTGATTTTTGAGCGTAAATATCGCGTTATCGTGCCCCAAAGTGATCCCTGCCATGACTTTGCTGCCCTACATGTACTAGATCATCTTGCCCCCTTGCAGAAACTCAGTTCATCCCTATCTTAGCTTCAGTTACTATTTTCAACATTTATTTCATTCAGATTTCCTTAGCTTAGTGTATAATTTTGTAATCTTAATTACTGTCAACTTAGCTTTACTACACTTATTCTAACCTCATTATTCTTACACTACTGTTATACCTTATAACCACAAAATTTTTCAAGAGATGCATACGTGATTGTCACTCAACAAAAGTTTACAGATATGTCTTCTGCCTTTTTTCTCCGTATACATATACATGTCTCTTTTCTCATAAAAATGGGCTTAAAATCGCAATATGAAAAATAGTCTTTCAGCTATATGTTGCACATTGACTTTGTGGTCTGTCTAATTCACAGTGAGTGAGGTTGTTGATAAATGCCGATAATACTAAACTGTCATTATGTCCAAGCGCCATTGGCGGTATTTTTAACACTGTATACAGACTGAAGGTCGTTGTATAGACAAGTTTTGTCATTATGACATTCCTCCTATATTTGTCTATGAGGTATTCTTGACATGCAGTTAGGTTGACTTCATTCTGATTCGAGATATTATTGAAGTTTTCGTGTGAAAAAATTGACCTTTTTTGTGAAGTCAGCATTGTTGCATGTGTGAGCATATCTAAGGAATTCACCTTTAATGAAGCCTTTGATTGTGCTATGTCGGTGACACATACACAGTAAGTGAGGCTACCCACAATTCTCCATGGTCTGTACACACGGAGATCACTGACTGAACTGTAGTCTGGTTCCCTGACCCATTTCCCTGGTAGAGGGCGTGAGGAAATATAGGGTCAGGTACCGGGTAGCCATCTTGAACAGAATTTTGTTCAAGATGGCGGAGGTTAGTCACCTGACAGAACATGCTACAACAAATATGGCTGCTGCCATAAAAACGCCGGTCAAAATTCGACTGGATCAGAATTATGTTCGACCACTGGTATCCGAACCAAAAACATTGGCACACAAGACGGGAAACATAAACTGAAAGGATTAATCCAGAAGTACGGGGAAATAGAGATGATTGAAGACTGGCTGTGATATCGCAGCAGTACTTGTGGCGTGTATCGAACGCGCTGGGGTCATTGAGGTCATCGTCGACTGTGGCGTGACCCCATTCATGACCCTAGCACGTTCGATACACGCCACAAGTACTGCTGCGATATCACAGCTAATTGAAAGCAAACTTTGTTGGAACTGTGAACGACGATTGATTTTGATGGATAGAATGGTGTCCGAATTTCTTGAAAAATGCCAGGCATCATGTCGACCTTCTAAAAGTATTAAGAGGTGTGCTAAATCACAGTGGCTAAATCATGGAGGTAGAAAGTCTTTCTTTCTACCTCCACGGCTTTGTGGTACAAACAAGAAGTTGGTGTCAAGTGAGCCTGAAAGTGCGAAACCCAAGAAAGATGAGAAAAAGTTACAAGTGTTAAAATTACTTTCATCCAATCACAGCTTGTTTTATTTTAAGCCAATAGCGTCCATATTTACATTAGCCGGTACCTGACCCTATATTTCCCCACGCCCTCTACCGGGGAAATGGGTCAGGGAACCAGACTAACTGAACTGAAGCAAATTTCTTCTGTACACAGAACAACTTGGTCCATATTTCAAAATTCTGGCAACATAGTTCTGGTCATCATAATTTTCTGATTTCTCACTGTGAATAATGAGATGATCAACCCCTTTTCCTCGGAGAAGATAGCAATTTTGTAATTTTGTCGACATAGATTTTTGACAGCCATACACAATATTTTCAAGGAAACTGAGGGAATAAGTTGCATCTGTGTTGGCAAAAGAAAGAGTATTGATTTTTTTAATGTTCGTAACAAAGGAAATTTGCATGTCTGACAGGTGGTATGATGAGACCATCTTAGTTGCTGATAACTTTATCTTGACAAGTGTGCAACTTGTAGCACCTTCAAACATCGAATTCTTATTCAATTTACTCCTGAATTTTAAACATGATCAATAATTTTGGAACATAGTTTTAACCAATAATCCTGAATTTAAATTGTAAGTTAAAAATTGTTAAGAAACTGATAAAATTGAAGAAGCCTTTAGTAAATAATGTTTGAGCACACAAATCAAGGGGAATTGTTGGTAGTCTCACTTACTGTGCACAGGCAGTACTTGACTTTAAATGAATGACCTTCTACATTTTACCTGTGTACCAAATTTGAAGGCATGGCAGAAAGTACCACAAATTTGCAAATTTTGCCTTTTATAGTTCACCGAGTCATCTTCAGGTCACTCCTACGAACCTGCACACCCAATTAGAAAGTAATCGCATACACAGCTTCAAAGAAGATCTTTTTAATCAAAAATGACAAAATTGCCAAAAAATACAAATATACAAATTTTGCCATAATTTCAATGAATTCTATTTTGAGTTATCACAAGGCACCTGCACGCCTCATTTTGAAGCGATCTGACCATTGGAAAATGGCAAAAAAAAAAGAAATAAAATTCATTAAAAATAGAAAGCATCAAATATTGACATCAAATCTATATGTTTAAATGAGTTGGGCCTGAGGTACCTAAATACTAAATATGACAATGATCAGATGAGTAGTTCTTGAGTTATTGATTTTTGACCATTTTCGCCTTTTTTTCTACCTCATTTGCATATCTATGAGACTAAAAAGTTCATTTTAACAACGGCACATCTACACCATATACGGCATTACTACACCAAAAATCAGGTTAATACATCCTGCGGTTTTTGAGTTTTTGCGTTGGATGGACAGACATCCATACATACGTACATACATACATACATACAGACAGACATCTCACATACAGACTTTTACAACCATATAACCTCCCAATTGCCATATATGTATGGCAAATGGGAGCTAAAAATTGCCCCAAACAGTAATTTTTCCAATTTTCTCGTAATTTCAACAAATTAGAAGGGTAACACCCTGCAAACATCCAACCCAAATTTGAGAGAAACTGGGCTGGCGGGTTCAGAAAAGAATAATTTTTACTTAAAATGAGGAAAATAGCCAAAAAGTTCAGCAAAATACAAAATTCAAGAAGTCTTCACGATATACATAAAACTGTTTAAGGTCTACCTAAGGTACTTACTTGCATACTAATTTTCAAAGCAATCAAACCAGCGGTTCTTGAATTATTGATTTTTGACCATTTTCACATGTTTAAGCTCATTTGCTTAATTTGGGCACTGCAAACTTCATTTGAACAAATCCTATCTACAGCCCAGGATGCATCCACAGACCAAATACTGCACTAAAAAGAGCAGTGGTTTGTGAGTTTTTGAAGTTGACGGACATACTGTACGTACGTACATACATACATACCGATACATATACACATACATACATACAGACGCCACCGACTTCAGCTTATATGATAATCTCACATTGGTATAACCAAATGTGAGCTAATAAAAATACCAGAAAACTCTATTCTGCTGACACTTACGTGATGTACACAAACATGCCACAAAATAAAGCCATAAACGCAGTATCCATACTAGCCTGGATGCTGAAATAGTACCAGCCAACACGTATAATATCAAAAAACAACCTACAAGGTACACGAAACAACATATTTCAATTCAACAGAGAATACTACAAACAAATCTTTGGCTGCAGCATGGCCTCACCAGAGATAGCCGACATCACATTCCATGAAATGGAGAAAACTATATAGAATCCGATCAATCGGTCCAATGGAAACATTTCAAAGATGACATTTTCATAATTTACACAGGAATAGAACGTGCACTTCAAATATTTGTCGAGGAGTGCAATACCCTGCACCCAACGTTCAAATTCATGTGTGAACACTCTATGGACAAAATCTCTTGACCTTGTGGTCTTCAAAAATCAGAGATATTATCCAGAAACAAGGCTTGTATAAAACATCTGACACATGCCAATATTTAATGAGAAATATGTCACAGTAAGTGAGGCTATGTATCAACCGCACGTATATGTGCTAGTCACCTATGCGAATTCTGGTGGAATCAGCAAACTTTGTTTTCCGTTTTTTTCTCCGAGTCAGTAAGACTTGGCTTTCCCCCACGGGGCATGACCAATCACCGACGGGAGTGGTACTGTGGCGTACAGCAGCGTTAGCGTAGACTCGTACTCCATAGCTTAGTTGACAATGGCTCAAGTGTCGAACGTTCGATGTTCGGAAGCTGAATTTAGGTGGGCCACCGGAATTCAAACTTTTACTTTTTTGAGGACATGTTTTCCTCGATATCTCGTGATCCGCGTGCAGTTGCCACGTCAAAAAATTTAAAAAATATGTTTTAAAAATGTTACCAAGTGGGATCCGGGGAGTGCCTCTTTAATTAAAAAATCCCCAAGGTTGTAAATGTATTTCCTGCCATCTGGCCTTATGTAAAATGAACATGATCAGTGTTTCCGTTAGTTTTTTTCTACTTGCGTACGATGTACGCATAGGCTCTGGAAAATTGCGTACAAAGTAAAAAAAGTCGCGTACGGTGACCACTGACCTCATAAAACCAAAACAAAGAAGTACCGCTAATACATAGAGGCTGCCGCTGGTATCAGTGGTGACGTCATCGTTCCCTAAATAGACGTCAAACAAATCTATTTTCTCCGCTGTTTCTGCCGTCTAAACTCTTGCATCGCACTTTGGAAGTCAAACTCTCCGATCTCTGGCCCTTGCAGTGTTATCATCATGATGTCATCGATGACGTTCTCATTTAGTCGACTTCGTTTTGATGTTTTTATCCGTCAGTTTTTGGCGTGTCCAAATCGGTAACTGTTGTGCTGGAAACCGAGGCATGCGGTGTTGAAATTCCAACGTCTTCGGTAGCGTTATTAGGTTCATTATTATCACCCGGCTCCGTGTTGAGAACATCGTCTTTAACGCGTGGTTCTGTGGTCTTTGTTGTCCTCCACAGAGAATCGAGTGTCTTTTGACGTTTCGACATATTTATTTACGTCTAGCCCGGTTCGTGGATAGAGGATCAACAGTCAAATAGCAAATAACACGTGCGTGGAGAAGCGACTCGAAATGATTGTGCAAGCCTGTGGGAAAGAAAAAAACATCGTGTGATGATAATAGTTTATTTGTATCTAAATTAATTAGGCACGTCTTGTCATTGGTCGAAAGTCAATGTGCGTGGAAATGATTGACAGCTACAGTATTGATTTGTAGATAGGAGAAACGTTGTTTAGTCTTTAACGCTGGTATGTGAACATCAACGAACGTGACCTGAAACTCGCTAGGGACGTCTTTGGTACGCGTTCACTCCGTGCTATTTATAGTTTCAACAGGTCGACGCCCCATTTACTTGCGTGGGCTGAGAACGTCTTTGAACACATACGCGAACAATTTTGATTTTCAGTCGAGAGCCAGAAATTTGCGTACATCCGTACGCAAGCGATTTTTAGTTTGCGTACAGAGCCATAAATATGCGTACAGTACGCAAGTTTGTACGCTAACGGAAACACTGCCATGATCAACAAAGGGATGGAACATTTGATATTCAGGAGGGGGTAGGGTCTAGAAGATTGATGAGGTAGCATTACTTTTTACCAGGGCTAATTTTTTTGTTGACATTTGCTTATAAATGTATGTAGGATGTGCTTGTCCCATTCCTATAGAAGTTGATATGCATGTTCTAAAGATGACCTCCAGTACCTAAGTTGCAGACCTTATTGTCTTTTGTCATTCTTGTTTCTCTGGTTTAAATATTTCTTGAATGGGCCAATTCAAACCGAATGTGAGCATACTGTCCTTGACGGTATTTTTAGTCTTTTGTGTCCTTGATGTATGTTGGTTGCCTTTGGACGGTTGGTTTTATTAAATAGTCTAGAAATTACAAGAATTGGTTTTGTAGGGCTGGAGCAGCCACTAATAATGGGGCATCCGACAAAAACTGTTCCTGAAGTTCTGGTGGGATTTTCGATAGGAGATACCATCGTGGTGTGCGTATATGTTTGGTTTGGGATTGAGGAAGCTGAGACTCTATTGTCAATGATTTTATCTTCACACATGTTTTTAATGATTTCGTAAATCAAATCCACCGTATAGTTGATGTTGCCTTGTATTGTTTTACATTACAGTAACAGTTTCGTATTTTGGAGCTGTCTATTACTTTCTTGAGTGTAGTCTGTCATATTCACAATTGCTATGCCTCTTTCTTTATTGAATGGCTGTATTGTGATTTGTTTGGACAGATTATTCAGAGCGTTTTTTTCTGCTTGAGTCATGTTGCTTCTAATTTGGGTTTCAAACGGACTTCACAGCTATCTCAATTTTAGTAGCTTCGAGGTAGTTTTCCAGCTCAGGGTTATCCGTTGTCAGTGTTGTTCACATGGACCTACTTTTGAACGGATGTCTGTTAGATTGTTTGTTTTTCATGATGTAGATGTAACACAATCTCATGATGCAAATATTTTTGTTAATGTCTCTAACAAGAGTTTTTCTATGTCGATATTTAGAAGAGGGAATAAACTTAAAGCCTTTGTTTATGCTTTGACTTCAACATTTGTTAGAGTATGATTTGAAAGATTTTTAATGAATCTGAGATTTTTCCCACAAGGACAACTTTGATTGTTTAGGGATGTTTATGCATGTGTGTGTGTGTGTATATATCAACCCATGGAGATGAAAAAGTGTGAAAAATAAGTTTTCATAAAACTCTAATAATAACATTATTAATTGCATTGTAAATTCTCAGAAAAATACTCATTACAAATGATATGGATAACTCAGTAACAAGTATGTAACATACGTACCCCATTGATGTATCTCCACAAAAATGTAGGGTTAGTTGAATTGGTTCAGTCTGCTTGTCAATAAGATTATGAATATCACTATAACCCACCTACAAACACCATATGGGCTTATAGGAATATTTTTTAATTAGTATGAGAACCACCAAAGAAAACATTCTATAGATATCTTATTTGCAGAACCTAAGGACCTATTGTGAATATATTTACAAATAACTGTCACAAAACTTCTCAACTTTTAGAATAAAAATAAAAATATAGTGTTTGAATATACAGCTCAAGTGCACATAATGTCAGTGAGTCCAGCACATGATGCATGGGGTATGAACTGTACTAGGGGTATATACGTTACATTTGTGAACACTTTAAGATCTACTGAGAATGCTGATTGAAGGATAAGGCTCATGCAGCCTACACAAACCATGACATACATGCTCATCATCATCACACAGTTTCACTTCTTGAATACAAGTTCTTTTTAACTGGGTCAGGGAGTACATACGCTACAGATTTTTTACCCTATTGAGGGGACCAAGTGGCGACATAATGTGAACATGTATATGCGATGTACATGTTGAATTCATTATATTACTTTTTCCATACAGGCATAACCTCAATATTGTGAAAAAGGAAATCCATGATATGTCTTAGTTTATTATGATCAGATCCATTTAATTCTAAGAAAGAAAATTATCCCAAAAAGTGTAACAAGAGAGTACATATAAAAATTCAAAAATATTTGGAGTATCAAATGCGAAACAGCACACTCCATTATTTTCAATGAGGGGTCTAATGAAATGTAGTTCATAACAATTTGTCTTCTTTGAAATTTTGTCGCTAATGTTACGGCAAATTAAAAATTGTAACTAACCTAGTGTTTGCCTAGGAGGAGAAATCCCTAATGGAAGAACCGGGAATTGAAAATTGCATCTTAAATAAGAGTTACGAGGACTTTTTGACTCTACTCTGCATAAACATTCCAGCTTTTGGCCATACAAATTTTGACGTGGGCACTATCCTGTTCAGGCCCCAAGCACCGGATAGCCACCACGTCTATGAATATTCAGCGTGAACAAGGGCAATTAAACTACAAAGAATGCTTCGGATAAGGCTGGCAGGAACACAAACAAATTATCTCCACTTTATCACTAATAACAAGCCTCTTGGCTCTTCTAAGTATTTTTCTGCACTCCCACCTGGTCAGTCCATAACAACTGGATTTTCGGTAGCTCAGAACGGCGACACCAAACGATGTGAGTTGAAATGGATACTAGCAAACTATTAAAAGTGCATGTTATGTTGTAAAATAATCAATATCACCAATTTTGGTCAAAAATGAAAAGAAATGCGTTGCGACACATGATAATTTCGAGTATTTTAAGCCCAACAGTCCTTCAAACCATGGCCATACATGAACGCGCTTGCTTTATGTCCTTACGCTCTAAGCTGACATTGTATGGGGTATGCATTAGACATCAACGACGAGTGCTATGCTTGCAATCTAGTTGTTCGGCCACGTTACGACGGTATGACATGTAATGTATCAATGGTCCAGTTCAAGTGACTTGAATGACCTCAAAACTGATGTTTTCTCTATTGTTATGGAACAGGGTCCGGCATTCACAGGTGAACATTTTGGCTAATGGAACATAGCGATAAAACAAAAACTGACCAACTTCACCTGCTTGTAAGCGCTAGCGTTCTCGGGGACAAGGATTCGCTCAGTCCGTACCCTGATCCCAGCTTTGTAGCCGGCGGTTAACTGTTTTTATCTTTTATCTAATGTAAGCCTAGTATATCCATGTGAGATATATATGTGGTCCAATTTTGATATACTGTAGTCTAATTTTGATATGCTAACTTATTCACTTTTAAATCACAGACAAACAGAAAAAATTAATGCTCACATGCCGGCTAGCCCGTGTAACGCCGGGAAAACACAGAGGCTGTACGCAACTTATGGCAAACATTGTCTGCCAACCTCAAGAATCATGTTTCAATTTTCTCCATTCTCCTCCAATAAAGCCGAGACAATTGTACTGACAGTATTACAATATTAATAACTAGTCTTGTTATGAGGGACTGTGTATACACTAAAGTTTTTGATTTCATAATTCAGATCTCTCCATTCAAGTGACGAAGTTTCTCTTAAAACTCAACCAACAATACTCAAAATATGATGATCTTTCTTTCTCATATGTCGCCGTACAGCAGCCATAGCTAGCTCTCGTATGTTGCGACGGAAAAACTTTTTCCATATTCGTCTGTGAAAAACGAGAGCTACGACTGCACAGATGAATGCCGCTGCTTCCTTATGGAATAGACTTTCTAGTCATATTCGTTAAGGGACTGGTCAGTTTCTTCGGCCTTGGGGGGGCGGTGGATTCATGGGGGGGGGTCACCCTGTTTTTGACTTTGGTGATAGGGGGGTCACCATGTTTTTGAAATGCCCAATAGGGGGGGTCAGTGTGTTTTTGAATTTTGACACAGGCTCATCATTGCCTAAAATGCATCGTGTCAGCCACAAATTTCATCCAGTTGCATTTTTCGGCGCGCCCTTTGGGGGCGTGACTTTAATAATCAGACATATTTTTCAGCACGCCCAACTTTAACATATCAGGCATACATATATCAGAGATATATGTATGTTCAATATTTTTCAGCGTGCTCTTCAAGCGCATTACTTTAATATATCAGACATTTTTCAGCACACCCTTCCTGTGCATTACTTCAATATACAAGACATATATCAGAGATATCAGGATGTTTCATATTTTTCTCTGCACCCTTCGGGCGCCATACTTTAATAAATCAGAGATATATGCCAGAGATATCTTGATGTTTGCTAAGTGAAAGTGTACTATTATGAAATCTGCATTTCATATGAAAAGCATGACAAATTCCTGATACTTTTCTGTTCTCTCTATGAGAATTCAGTATGAGAAAGCAACATGCACAAATATCAATGTTACAAGAAAAGGTCATCTCAGACTCTGCACACAACAGATTTGGCTAAAATGCCTCTCTATGGTTCCTCAGGAGATTTAATTGGATGGCTGGCAAGTCTTAACACCCATCAAAGTTTTTGATTTACTGCTTTTTCCTGTTTGATATTAATGATTGACATCCATTTCTGCACAACAGTTCAGGACATCTGGTTAAGCATAGAAAGTGTGAAATACATTCACAGCTCATTCAAAATGTACTGTATTCAAACTTTAAGATTGACACTTTGAAATTCCTATCTTACAACTGACATGCCAACAATTTCATTAAAACACAGAATGACTTAAAATATAAATGTATGTAAAATATAATATATATCTATATCTATATCTATATATATATATATATATATATATATATATATATATATATATATATATATATATATATATATATAAGAAACTGTAGGAATTCAGGTGATCCCCAGTGGAGCGTGGAATGGGGTGAAGATAGAAGAAATTTGGGTTGAAACGCACTACCACACCTGGTTGTTAGGTTCCAAATGTATTTATTATACCTCAAACACAACGTTTCGCTCTAAATTTAGAGCTTCTTCAGGTGTTTTCTACAATAAAAAGTACGAACATGAAAATTACAATGGTTGAATTGTGTAGGAAAATGAACAATGTAGAGTTATAAGTCTGTGAAAATCTGGAAATGTACATGAATGACAGGAGAGACTAAAAAATTACAATGGTTGAATTGTATAGAAAAACGAGCAATGTGGAGTTACAAGTATCTGAAAATCTGTAAATGTACATAAATGAAAGGAGAGAGACTAACCTCGAGGTTGTGAGTACGGTCAAAACTGTCTGGACCTACGCCGAGAGCTGGAAATTGGCGCGCTGAAGTCCAGGGGGGGGTCCCTTTAAATAGTCAAAAGCTGGTATGTGGGGGCGCTGTTAAATGCTATGTAAATTTTGGCATCATCCAAGTCAATAAACAGGATGACAAACTTCGCAAACATTTAGAATCACAATGGATCAAAAAACTTGACACACTGTCTCCAGCTGGCCTAAACATTCGCCCACTAACTCATTATGCTGGCAAAAGCTCTCGCAGAAATTTGTATAGCAAAAAGGTGTCATGAAGAACACATACCTTCAAGCATGGATCTCCTGGTTTAACTTTATACAGGCATTGACAAAAGATATGAGACATTTATTTCCTCAGGAAATGTATGATTAATTCTGCTTTAACACGATATTACGAAAGCCTCTATGTTGCTTGTTACTTTAAGCCTTTCTTTAAAAAACGATTTTGTTTCAAATTTTTCATGTGTCAATTTGAGTTGGTCACATTCTTATGCCAAACTGCATGTAATGCACTTTGTGATGAAGAGTTTACTGTTTTTTCACTGCATTTTTATATGGTAATGATTCCTTCAATATTCCAGATTTCTAGATTAGAAGAGGAATACAAAATGAGTGAAAGGATTCAAAAAAAGAAAGCATCATCAATAAGGAGTGGAACTGATGCAGATATAAACCATGGCAAAACCAAAGCAACATCTTCTGCAAGTGCAATATCTTCCAATGTAGAAAATTCAGTACTACGGGAACAACGTAGACGTGATAGAGAAGAAAGAGCAAACATAGTTATATGGAAAAAACCAATCACCACATTTTACTACTTCTTACGAGAATCCATGATAAAGCTTCAAAATATACTAACAAGGTAAGTAAAACATAAATACTGGTACAATCCCTACTGGAATCAGTAAACTTAAAGTGCAAGTCCCGCATAAATTCAAAGTTAATTTTGCTAAAAATGAGCCATCCTATATGATTTTGTGAACACACCACCGCTAAGTTGATGAAAGACAGGAGGGTTTATTGCAAAAAGGAGAACGTAAACGCCAACAAAGTATATAATAAAGCACAAGATGAAACGGCAAAAATAAAGCAGTAAGGGGCATAGAACTAGTGCCCTCGCAGATCTCAAACTAAGTACTATCAAAACTTACAATACAAAACAGTCAAAATATAAGTAGCAAACTAACCTACAATAAAATATGAGCAAAATATATGGGAGAGGGCCCCTTCAGTTAAGCAACCGAGCAACGGTCATTGGTGACCTTGGGGTCAAGGTCTGAATGACCTTGATGATGAATCCATCCTGAGAGACCGCAATGTGGGAAAGGAGTGGAATTCCCGAGAAATGGGGGTCAGGATGGAATCCAAAGCCCGGACACTTGAAAGAAAGGGAAAAGGAGAGGAGGAGACAGGGGATGGTGGTGGGATAGGCTGAGCTGGTATGGCATGAACTCAGCGGCTGAATGAATGAATGAATGAATGAATGGGAGCGATGAGACAAAGCCTTGATTATGTAGTGTCGTGTGCAAACGTGGCTGATTGGCTGGGAAGGATGATTGATAACAGTCATGGGTAGAAGAGCCGATTGACTAAGGGGACGACAGTGAAGATGTAAGGAAGGCAGATAGCTAGGTGTAATCACAAAACACATCTGTGATAAAACACAGATTCCACTTTGTGAACACACCACCGCTAAGTTGATGAAAGACAGAAGGGTTTATTGCAAAAAGGAGAACGTAAACGCCAACAAAGTATCCAATAAAGCACAAGATGAAACGGCAAAAGTAAAGCAGTAAGGGGCATAGAACTAGTGCCCTCGCAGATCTCAAACTAAGTACTATCAAAACTTACAATACAAAACAGTCAAAATATAAGTAGCAAACTAACCTACAATAAATATGAGCAAAATATATGGGAGAGGGCCCCTTCAGTCAAGCAACCGAGCAACGGTCATTGGTGACCTTGGGGTCAAGGTCTGAATGACCTTGATGATGAATCCATCCTGAGAGGCCGCAATGTGGGAAAGGAGTGGAATTCCCGAGAAATGGGGGTCAGGATGGAATCCAAAGCCCAAACGAAGGAAGCATGACTGAAGTGACCCCCAAAAGGAGGGAAGGAATTGAGAATGATGTTAGTAAAGGGGCTCTCGCACCCAGGGGAACACCGCAGTGGTGATACGGCCTGGGGGGAGGGGGTCCCGGGGGACAGGTAAACTGTGCGAGCCCGGGTGGAAACATGATGAATGGAGACGAGGTTCTCGCGCCCAAGGGATCACCGCGGTGGTGATACGGCTTGGGGGGAGGGGGTCCCGGGGGACAGGTAAACTGTGCGAGCCCGGGTGGAAACATGTAACGAAGACGAGGGTCTCGAGCCCAAGGGATCACCGCGGGGGTGATACGGCGTGGGGGGCGGGGT
>LD362081.1:45688-59411 GCA_001465055.1 Ptychodera flava
TGTGTGGCTAATGAAAGTTGCGTGTGGCTAATAAAATTAGGACCAAATTAGCCACACTGAGTAAGTGTGGCTACTAACTTGAAAATCCTACCGCTAACCCTGCTTATATGTTGATCGATTGACTTAAGAAGTATGCGCATTTAATACTCATGGTATGATCCGACATGGCATGATCGTACATGATCGAGATTGCATTCAGCACGATCACGATCTGCTTCTAGCTCCATGCAATAAGTAATGTTTTTACACTGTTGTTACCTATATTTCCACGAAAATACCATCAGAATTTCCTCGTGGCTACTTGAAATTGTGCACTTGCATACATGTAATTGTCAACATCACTATGCTTGAATGTAGTTGACTCCTTATT
Source organism: Ptychodera flava (assembly GCA_001465055.1). Taxonomy (NCBI): domain Eukaryota; kingdom Metazoa; phylum Hemichordata; class Enteropneusta; family Ptychoderidae; genus Ptychodera; species Ptychodera flava. The sequence goes on from LD362081.1 coordinate 46,059, forward strand.
ACATCGACTGCAGAGTGCACATATGTGTACGTGTGCAAGTCGCCCCGTATCATAATCAAAACATTTTAGTATTGCAACGTTTGAGCTGCGCGAAGCCAGAGTTTACAGTTTACAAGAAATTTATCTCACATGTAAAACTGAGTTCTACTGTGAACGAATGCAAGCTATGTTAAATAACTATCGTGAATGGCAGCATATTATAAATATTTTGTACCTACCACTGTATCACTATCAGAAAATCAGAGGGAAACAAACCAGTCAGAGCATGGAGCTACACTCTATGGTCTGAGAAACTGTGGTCAGGATGATGCTGTCCAATTTTAACATTTGTCTCTTAGCACACACCAGATACTTATGACTGTCTCACAACATTTCCATATCATTTTATATTCAGTTTTTGTGATATTATGTTTGCTTTTCACCATATTATGTCCTTCCCTGCATTACGTAATTCAAAATTGAATTTGGTTTTTGCCCACATACTCTTGAGGGTAAACTTATTTAGTCTCATAGATTAAGATGCATAGTTGACTTCACATGATGGTGTGGGGAGTGTATGGTGTGGGGAGTGTAACAAGCAAATGTTTTTTAACCCTTTTAGTTTTTACCCCCAGTTCCCTGTATACAGGTCCAACTTTACCATAGAAAACAATGGATTTGGGACAAACCATGGTGGTGAAAGGGTTAATCAGTGACCCAAATTTATTTTCTATTTGATTGACCATAGATACATGTGTAATCAGTGCCAACAATCCAGTTTAAGTAATTTGGTTTAGATTAGCCATTGTCCACTTATGGTACAATAGTTTGTTGCTAAATTGTTCTCCCCTTCTGCATTATATAAGTTCACCATTTCCTGTTTTACATATTTTTTATCCTATTTGCCATTTTTGGTGAGGCCATCCTGAAATGAGCTATCAAAGATATCCACCTTCCTCATCAACACATGTGCCACAAAAAGTTATTCTTTACATAACATAGCAAAGCTCTGTCGACTGTTAGGTCACTCGTTTCTGCAAAACCACTGGTCAGACAGCTTTAATATTTGGTACACAGGTCCCTGTGATGACCTCAGTGAGATAATTTCTTACAGTCAGGAAATACTTAATTTTGTATCCATGTCTATAGTAGCTTCAGGAACATTGGCCCTATGTTTTAGAATTGTTTCCGTAACACTCAAGAACAAAAAATTGTACACTCAATTGTGAAAATGCCGTCAGTTGGTACTCGGTACAGTAGTTCAGCTTGCATGTTGAGTCAGCCACAGTCAGCATTTGTAGCTGCTTCAGATTTCATTCAACCTTGGCATACAGACATTGTATTGTAGTGTGCATGTCAATTAATGGTGTAATCAGCGTAAGCTGCGTTGACTTGTTTTACTATTTTTCATACAGTTTGCATGGTAGTTTCAATACTGCTTTTGTTATGTTGTTCATGTTTCCAATAAAACATTGTTAATATTTGTTAAACAGTTGTTTGCATTCCCATATTTATTGTCCAGCTTACTTCAATGCCCCTGAGGTTTACCGTACTCCTCCGAGTATAAGTCCCCCGGTCCGGCAACACTACACAGCGATAAAACTACGGGAGAGGCTCAATACATTTTATTTCATTTCCAGTATGTTTTTTTTTTCAATTCCAAAATGTTATATTTCATTTTTAGTATGAACTTTCGAAGCAATTACTAGCTGATTATTGTGATGATCTTTTAGATGCAGATTATGACTATTTTTATGATGATGATTACTGATGAAGGTGAACTGAAAATATATGCTACAAACCTTAATTTTGATAAAAATTGTTAACATCTCTGTATACAAATGGTATGGAAAATCAGGTATGCAAGTGTCACCAAATGATCACAATCACAAGTACTCAAAAAATCTCCAGCGGATAGGAGGGGGAAACCCTGCTCAGTCGCTCCAATCTCTCGCCATCTGATATTTTATTTCAACTATCTGAACTAAAACTTAGAGATAACCCTGTATGTACTGTATTGCTATGCTACTTTAGAAAAAAAGGTTTACATATCATGATGTCTGCTCTTTTTTTCAGATTATGGCAGAGTAAGTGTAGAGTTGCTTTCATACTTATTGTGATCGGATCTTTAGTCACAGCTTATCACACAAAAGGCGCTCACCAAACTGTAAGTAATGAAACATTAATTCCATCGTAGGAAAGTTTCAGCAGAGTAGGATTTAGAAATAAGTTTTTTATTCCCCACGGACACCGTCTGGGGGGACTTACAGGTTTAGTCATGTCAGTGCATGCATCCGTCCGTCTTTGTGTTCGTCCGTCCGTTCAGGCAGATATCTCAGAGATGCCTGGAGTGATTTCATTCAAACTTTGTAAAAGGATTACTTCATATGTCATACATATGTACGTTGATTTGTTTTTTGATACGATCCAATATGGCCGCCATGCGGCCATTTTATTACAATTTTCATTTACCATAGACTTAGCTGTGGAAACGCAGCTATCTGTTGGCGGGATAGCGTGCATCGCTATGCGGGTAATCAAACGGTCAACCCCGCCACGGATAGCTGCGGGCCAACTACCAGCGAAAGTGGGTCCATTTTGACGACACCACTTGTATTGGAACTTTGAACGGCAAAATAAACCAAAGTGCGTCTAATTCAATAAAATATGACCTATACCTGCCTGAACTCTGATTATTGCTCATTCCCTAACTCCTTTTGGGAACAAAATCTCTGACTCGTTTATGCATTTCGGCTGATTTTCCAAGGATTGCTCATGATTGGCAGTGAACTTTGACTTCTATTGATATGCTAATAAGGACGTAGCCCGTTTGAACACAAATAGCCGTCATATGATGAGTCATGTGACCAGTCACGTGACCTGGAAATTCAAAACTTATGTATAAGAAAGTGGGAAATTTCATGCTGATTCAGAAAATATATATGGTTCATTGGTACTTACTTAATTTTTACTCTAAGCAGTGTTGATGCAATGACCACACCCCAGATTTTATCAATATTTACATAGGGTGCCTGGTACATACGAATACATTGGCCTTGGTAGTCAAGGGTTAATGAACTTTGTAATTAGGTATATAACTCTGAAATTACGGCGCCCGATTCTGTGAAACCTGCTACTGATATTGATCTGATAAATATCTAATTGTGCCATAAAACATTGAGCAGTATCAGGTTAATTAAGGGTTCATTTGCATATTTAATGAACTTTGTAATTAGTGATATTACTCCAAAATTACAGCATTAAATTTGATGAAACATGCTACAGATTTTGATCTGGCAAATATCTCATTGTACTGTGAAACATTGAGCATTGTCAAGTTAATAAATAGCTCATGTACATATTTTATGAAGTTTTGTAATTAGTCACATAATACTGAAATAAATGCACCGAATGTGATGAAATCTGCTGCAGATACCCAACAGATATATCTGACTGTGTTGTAAAGCATGATTTAGTAGTGGGAAGTTAATTAAGGGTTCATTTACATATTTAATAAACTTTGTAATTAGGTATATAACTCTGAAATTATTGCACCTAATGTAGTGATACCTGCTACAGATATTGATCTGATAACACAGTTGTTCATGAATATCAGCGTATATGGGAAGTTTGGTCTGAGTAAATAAATAGCAAACACACGACTGTTTTCTGGTCATTGAGGGCGCTTTACGAGTAAATAAATGACGAACATGCCAGACACGTCGTTATTCTAGAATGACATCATCGACTCTTATTCTGACGGAATGGGTTTTGAAGGAATGGGTTAAAACGTCCGCCTCTTGCCCACTTTGCAGAGTGTCAATAAACAAGTCCTCTATTACATGTATTCCAGTAGCTCTTGGGAATATCATTGGGGAGCTTAAAATAACCTGTGATTACGAATGGAAGGGCTGTACAGAAATATGTAAACTGAGCACTCTTGGCAATCATGTGATGAACTGCCTCTATGCAATGATCCCAGTTCCAATTATGTTAGAACATAACTATTCAAAACAACCAACTGATGTCGCGCCAAAGGATACAAGTGTGCCTAAGCCTAAACGGCATGTCTGTTTCGAAAAATGCAAGTGCCAAAGCAGCTGTAGAAGTGCTACTCCAACATGAGAAGCTAGAATCAGTGCACTGTTTTGAGGACCTGGCGACAAAAGTGATGAAGACAAAAATTGAATCACAGAAGTCTCGTGAAGAACTTATAAGATTTAAAGCTGGCGGAACAGTAAGTAGTTGTAATTTTTTTCAAAGTGAAGGATGTAGTTTGAATGTTATAATTTCTTGATAATGTGATTATTTTACTCCAATGTGTTGTTGAAATTATCGAAACTTCCAAACGTGAGATAGAGGTTACCAGTGTGCACAATGTATCTGGTTGTGGATGACAGAAAGAAATGCTGTAGTGTAAAACTGGCATATTTCAGTAATGTTTCATTGTGTTGTGATGTGCATTTGCATGTACACGAACTGTGATAGGGTGTATGGTAGTTTGTGTTTGATCTGAATTTATGCTGTTTGGTAGTGTCAAATACAAAATTGTAACTGTAGACAGAGCAACGGCGTTTTTTAGCTCCTCAGTTTTATATACTGAGGAGCTATTAGAATTGAAAACCAGGATGGCGGCGTCAACTTTTACTTCCTGCTGTCAAGATTTGGCGTCAACTTCCTTCTGTCAAGATTTGGTGTCAACTTTTACTTCCTTCTGTCAAGATTAAGTTCGTTGCCACTCTTAATTTGGAGGTTCGTTTTCGAATGACTGCACATGCCCAGATCTCAACTCGATTACGTCACTGACTTCGAAGTCTTCGTGTCTGGTTTGGGACATTGGCTAATTTCGGCCTTTGTTTTCATGATATGCAAGGCCAAGTTAGGAACAATTCCGTCGTGGTTAACCTCGTGACTAACCTCACTACAACATCATGGCAGCAAGAGAGCATGATAAGTCATAATTTGCCAACTTTTCGAGCTTTCTGTTTGACGTAGTGCGATCGTGACCTCAATGTTTTCAGTATCGGCAGTGACAGGTCAAGCACCTGCAGTTCAAAAATGTCCCATTTTCGCGTACTTATGTGTTTGTGAGCAATGTCATTCAAGTTATTCAATCGATAAATATAGATGAACAAAGGATGGCAGTTTCATTGAGCTACGTTGACGGGGACGTTGGGGGACATTTTTGAAAATCGGTTACCCTTCCAAATTGTATTCGTTTAGCCTGGTCAAGCCAGCGAAATTGATGATTGCCGAACTGTGGATGGTTCAAAGACTTTGGAAGTGCAGATTTTTGATAAAGAGCTATGTTTATTGACTGAGTGTTTCCAAGTTGTCTTTCCCGGGGTTGAGGCATTTGACAAACTTCATAAGATTATTTCCAAATACCCCACACTAGGGTAGTACGTGGGTAGGGGTTGACATTGACTTCGTACTTTCCACTGTCCCTTATAAAGTTAAACCACATCGTAAATATGTTAAGCTTCAGCATGCTCGAGATACAGGTTTTAATACAGATACACTGCTGTTAGTCAAACACGTGTATGTCACACATTCAGAACCGACCTAGACACATTGGGCACTGAGTGAAATCAGTTACTTTGCACGTCGCCTTCAAGTTCAACTTAATTCGCATTCCGAAACTTCATCATTATAGTACATACAGTGATAATACCAATGAATTGTCCCCGGGAATTTACCAATGAATGGGCGCTCAGTTATGAACACGGACGAAAATGTATGGCAAAGCGAACATTGAGGTCTAAATCATTTTGAAATTGGTGTGTAAACAACCTATTTACCTTCGCTAAGTGATCGGTCCCGGCATTATAAGCCTACCGGGTACCAGCCAACTCGCACCTTTTCCAACCCGCCCAGAACCAACTCGCCCGATTCCAACTCATCCGATTCCAACTCGCCCGATACCAACTCACCCGATGCCAACTCGCGTGATACTATTTTGCAATTTTTATGAGTACCTGGTACATAAAAAAAAAAGTTTTATTTCTTAAAACAGCCTACAACAAATATTTCTAACATTGAGAACCATAGGTGCGGCTAGGGCTTGAAATATGTGCCAACGCGGAAAAGTTTTTATTTGCGAATTTCATGTTTTGCAAATCTCTTGAAAGAATAAATTTCGTTCGGTTTCTTTACGTATAGGGAAAGTTACTGCAGTTACTGGCTCATGTCTTTAGGAACAGTAGGACCGTCTTTTACGAGTTACTGGCTCGGCATGAAAATAGCTGGCCTCTAGCTCTGCATGGCAGGGCTGTGTGTTACCGGCGTTACACGGCCTCCCATATGGTGGGAGGCCGTATTACGCCGGTAACACACAGCCCTGCCATGCAGAGCTAGCTGGCCTCGGGCCATCGGCTTTGCGTACATGGAATCTACAACTACAGCTCAAACAACGAGCAACTTGGCATCGGGCGAGTTGGAATCGGGCGAGTTGGTATCGGGCGAGTTGGAATTGGGCAAGTTGGTTCTGGGCGGGTTGGGAAAGGTGTGAGTTGACTGTAATTCGTTACCAAGCTGCACTGTGGAGGGTCATCGTCCATTTCCGCGTCAGATAACGTAGGCAACACGTACGTACATAGATTCCCACTGTAATCTGTTTGATGCATTCAGGGATTGAATACGCATGCGCATATCAAAGTTCACCGAGGTCATCCAATCTGCGATTGCGCAAACGAACCTCTAAAATTAGAGTGGTAACGAACTGAGATTTGGCCAATTAATTTCCGTCTGTGTGTCTATGTGTCATGTGATAAATTGGTGGTGGCCAATTACAGTGAAATTTGATCAAGCTGCAGAACTTCATTAACCAAGGTGTTGTTTTAATAGATGTGTATCAGCAATTTTTACGACATTAACACAGCAGGGCTTGATGTGGTCTTGTTTACATCTTTAATCAGCTACATGCTCTCAGTTACACAACACACCAGGGCCACGTCCATGAATGTCAGACAGAGAAACATAAACAAATCACCACACTTTGCAATGTCATGTATCTTTCATTTTTATTTGTGATGAACAAGTGAGCGTGAAAGTTCAGGTAGCTTTGGGAATTGACCGGCTAGACCAGCATCATATAAACTTACATGTTCAAAATACATTTGTAAATGTATTCATGGAGTTCCTGATTGGACTCAATGGTGCACTGCAAGAACCTTTTCAACATAACGATTCTAATAAAAAAAAAAAAGACAGTTTTTTTTTTTGTTTTTTTTTTATTGAGTTACAGTAATACTTTTACAAAGTTATGTTTGATTAAATCTGGAAATATCTGGAAAGTTGTACAATCAAGAAAAATAAATAAATACCATACATTGTTAATTGTTTGCATTGAATGTTAGGTCCTAAGTAACAAGTTTTAAGTATCCAGCCCATTTCTTTATATGAAAGTCTAATTTGTTCTTTCTGTTTGCAATATTATATTCGATTTTTTGTATTGACTGTACATATTGTTTATAAGCTGTAAATTCTATCTTCACCTTTATACAACGACTAATGTATATAAACCTTTTACCAAGAAGAATAAGAAAGTTTACAAGACATGAGACACTTGGATCTCCAAGAACAATTTGCCAACCTTTTAGTTTACTCTGCAACCCTAGTTTACAACCCCAAAGGAGAAAAAATTTATCCCAAAATAACATGACATATTCACATTCACATAACAAATGCATCAAAGTTTCCTCTTCCTGCTTGCAACATGTGCACAAAGCGCTTTCCACTCTTGGGGGTTTCATTTTATACAGTTTAACATTTGTCATTAAAATATTGTGAAGAATCTTAAATTGAAACTCACGAAGTTTTGTATCAATAGTAATTTTCTGTGGCAACTGATAAAATTCACCCCAGGAGTTAAAATGCAAATCAAATATGTGAGAAAAATAATGTTCTGCTCGAGGCCTAATAAAAATATTCTCAATAATTTTTTCAGTGATCATTTTTGTCGTACATTTACTTAACGCTACCAAATCATTCCCCAACTGTACCCTGGCTTCCCCTTCGGGTTCATGGAAATCTACATTTTGGCCCATTCTATTTGGTATGGCCTTCATTAACCCAAACCACCTGAGAATTGAAAACTGTGGAACTCCCTTATTTCAAATATTTTCCCAACTGATTTTATGGCCATTCTCTGTGTAGAGTTGGTCAAGATAATAAATGCCAATATTTGCGAAATCCCGATAAAACACTGATTTACCCGCAATTAAAATATCTTTGTTATTCCAAATAATTTTTCTCTGTGGAGAGACTTGGTCTAAAGAGGGCTGTTGTATTTGCAACTCTGACCAAGTCTTTAACATGCTATGGAAAAAACCTGTTACCTCTATATTAAGTAAATCAATATTAAAATTACATTTCAACAATAAATCTATACCTCCTATTGGATATAAAATTCTCGTCAAAAACAATTTCCGTGGATGCTTTAAAGAATCATCACAATATCTCTTTATCCAATTGACTCTCACTGCTTTATATTTAGCATAAATATCTGGCATTTCCAGTCCCCATTTGCCTTTTTACCTATAACAGTGTGTCTCGCTATTTTGTCTGGGCCATGCCACAGAAATTTGTACAACATACCATTAATTTCCTTAAGTTTTACATTGGGAATATCTGTTATTGACATTACATACTGAACTTTAGACAGCCCCATTGACTTAATAATTTGTATCTTTCCCAGCAGTGTAAGATCTCTGCTTTTCCAAAAGTTGAGCGAAGTTTTTAATTTCTCGATTGGTCCTGCAATATTCATATTGGATGCAGCTTCTTTGTCATATGAGATATAAATACCCACAATCTTGATAGGTTCTCTAGGCCATTTGACTTTAAGTGGCTTTTTCTTACACTTTTTCATTTTTCCAAGCCACAGTGCTTCTGACTTATCATAATTAATTTTCAAACCCGAAAAACTTTGAAATGCATTTAAGAGTGTAAACAGATTTTTCGCTGATCTCACATCCTTTAAAAAATATGTTAGGTCATCAGCAAAGGAGGCATTCTTAATTTCCTTACCACGAATTTGAATACCTTTAATACCTTCTTGACTATGTAACTCTATCAAAAAAATTTCTAAACTAAGCATAAATAGTGCTGGGGATATGCTATCACTTTATCTCACACCCCTACTCAATGGAAAGTATCCTGTAGTCGTACCTTTGTTCGTAACACAACTTTCAATGTTAGTATATAAAGACTTCACCCAATGAATGAATGAATGTCCAAAATTAAATGCCTGAAGTGCTTTTAATAGGAAATCCCACTCCAAACTATCAAGAGCCTTCTCAAAATCGATTGTCAAAAGTATACCTGGTAAATTCATTTCATGTGTATAGGACATAATATTTTCATTTAAACGTATAACATCCCCTATATATCTATTGCTAACAAAAACTGACTGAGTTTCATGAATAATTTTTGGAAGTACTTTTTCTAAAGGCTTTGACAAACACTTTGTACAAATCTTGTAGTCCGTATTTAACAATGACACAGCTCTCCAGTTTTTGATATATCTGCGATCCTTCCCCTTTTTTTCTAAAAGAGTAATAACACCTTGTCTTTGTGAGGGTGACATCTACCCCTTTTCAAAACCGTTATTTAGAGCTTCAACCAATTTTGTACCCAGAATATGCCAAAACTGTTTGTAAAACTCTGCTGTTATCCCATCATTACCAGGTGTTTTGTTATTTGGTAAATCTCTCATTGCAAATGTGGCTTCCTCTAAGGTAATTAACCCCTCACAGAAATCTGAATCCTCCTGGGACAGCTTTGGGACATCACAGTTATTATAAAATAAATTCTGATCAGTACCGTTATTCACATTGACAGACGGTATTTTTGAAGAGTACAGGTCCTGATAGAACTCTTTAATTTCTTGGTTTATCTCCATAGGATTAACAAGAATTAAATTTTCCTTCATGGAGAGTAATTTATTAATCTGCAGCTTTTTGTAGTTTGCCTTTTCCAAACTTAAGAAATACTTGTTGTTCTTTTCCCCAAGTTCATACCAATTACACCTAGATCTAACAATACAACCTTCTGTAACATAGTCCATTTCAGTCTGTAAATCCTCTTTGACTAAGTTGTATTCCCGGGAAATTAGTTCATTCTCGGGGTCCGCTTCTAACCAATTTTCAATTTCTCTTATTCTTTGCTCAAGTGTTAAGATCTTAAGTCTTCTCTCTTTGGCCTTTCTTTTGCTATAGTTCATTGTGCACTTCTTAATTTTAAACTTTACCCAGTCCCACTCTACAGTAGGATCAATAATTTCAGGGTTACCTGTCCACCGAATAAGATTCTCTTCCATCAACTCTACATAGTTAGGATCCCTCAATAAACTGTTATTAAATTTCCAGTATGATGGTCCCCTTTTAGTCTGCTCCCACCTCATGGATAACACAATGGCAGAGTGGTCAGAGCAAACACATGGCACAATTGTTGCGTCTGTGATATCAGACTGTAAATTATCAGTTGTCAGAAAATAATCAATTCTACTCATAACTACATTTGGGTTGAAACGTTTCCATGTGAAGGATTTCTTGTTTGGGTTCAAAACTCTCCATACATCAATTAAGTCAAAAGTCTCCATTATTTCATTAAAACTCTTAATTGAATACTTCCAGGGGTCTGGGTTTCCACCATATCGGTCTAACACCGTGTTTAAAGCAACGTTGTGGTCGCCTCCCCAAATAATATAAGCAAATGGGTCTGAGACAATATTCTTCAGTTTAGAAAGCAAGTCATTTAAAAAACTGACATGACTGCCCTGATTATTAGGTGCATATGAATTGACTAAAATAAAATGTTTCTCTGCTAAGTAAGTATCTATAATGACAAATCTTCCTTGTGGGTCAGTGATGGTATTTCTGATCTCAAAATCGATATTTCTAAAAATAGTCACCACACCTCTACTGAGGTTTGTACCATGGGAAAATTCCATATGACCATTAAGTTGACTTGTCCAATATTTTACGGAATCAATTGTACTGTGAGTTTCTTGCAACATAATAATATTGGCTTTACTATCTTTCAGCCATTTGAACACTTGTTTACGTTTCTTGAAACTACTAAGACCTCTCACATTCAATGACAGAACTTTGATTTCAGACATAATGAGTAATCAATGCAAAATTGTAAAAAAATGCTTTCCAGATTCTATAGTAACTCTATTTTTTGCAAGACAAACAAAAGTGACACAAAACGAAAAAAAAAAAAATAAACCCCCAGACAAAAACATCCACACTCAACGAAAAAAGAACCCCCCAAAAAAACAAAAAAGCGGAGAGACTCAAACCGCGCAACAGAAACAGAAAACAAAAAAGACTCAAACCTCAAAAACGCTCCTACCCGAAAATTCAGAAAATTGAAAAAACTGTATATATAGACAGTAACTTAAATGTGGTTTCCAAATTAAATAAAAATATAAATACACTAAACTTCCGTAAATAAAGACTTCGGGAAAACATACCAGAAATGTCCAATTTAAATGTCCATGCGGTTATATCATAAACAGCTTAATTATAGCTTTTTCGTGGTGTTGCCAATCTCTAATGTTCACAGTCATCATTACATTGGTGCAGTCTTCCATCAACATAAAGTCTTCCGTTGACAAACCTTGCCTTTTTTCCTTCTTCATATGCCTTCTTCATGACAATGCTAAATTGACGTTTCTTTTTGTAGTCCAATGGACACAAGTCTTCGGTCACAAAAATACCAGAACCCTGTAAGGCTTGCTTTGCTTTCCTCATAACTTGCAATCTGTTGGGTCTTCTCATAAATTTCACAATAATATGACTAGGTGGCCCAGACTTCGAGTTTGGTTTGGCAGCTCTACTGACACGATGGGCATTTTCCAACATGGCCGCTCCGTTCTGAATCTCCAGCTTGTTTTCGAAAAGTTCTGTAAGGATTCCCAAACAGTTTTCACCTGGCTGTTCTCTAATCCCACCAACTCTGAGATTAAAGCTTCTTGAATAACGCTGAAGACGAAGGTTTTCTTCCTTCGTATCTTTGAGCTGAGTACGGAGACTACGAACTGTATTTTCGAGCTCGTAAATTCGCTTTTCTGAAGCCACGTGCATACTTTGCAGATTCATTATGTCCTCTGCTGAATGTTCTAAAGATCGTTCAAAGTCTACCTGCTTTTCCTCCACTAGCTTTACTCGCCTTTTCACTTCCTTCTGCTCTTCGGCCACTCGGTCTAACGTCTTTTCCATTCTTTCCAATGTAGTCTTCATATAATGCTCAAAATCTCCTTTCTTGTGCATCGTTGTTGGAGGACTGTCACACTCGATGCCACTCGCACTTTCTCCATCGGAATCTGACACCTGTTGCTCGCAATCACGTGTCGTACCAGTATGGCTGCTAAAGGTTAGCTTTCTCTGCGTCTGTCCTCGCTGAGATTTTGTTCCAGACTTTGCTCCCTTGTTTTTTGGTGCCATGATTCAAAACTTCTCCAGTCTGGAGAAAATATGTTTACACAACTGTAGAATTAATGTTTACGGAAAATATCGCCACCGTTACTGTTGTCCAAGTGGGTAATTTGGAGCCGACTTGTCAGGGGATCACGCTCATAGGACTGACCGACCAGACTGTCAAAAAAAAGACAGTTTGTTACAAGGCATCCTTTTCACTGAAACACTTGCAAACATGATTATGATGTGTTCTATTACTTGTAGCTCATTTCATTTGTGACTCATTCCACAGTAAAGTGCACTGAGGGTGTGACATAGACCCCAAAAATTGAAACATCAAATTTGGTAATGAAAGTGGTTTGGTTAGAAAGAAGTGTATGGCTACAATACAAAAAATGATATATGAAGATAACTTGATGTGAAATTTCATCAGTAGAGTAAAATGTTTGATGTGCTATCACAGTATCTGATAACGTACGTAACGGGGACGGATTTTTAGCTACTATAGACTATAGTCTATAGAAGCTATTGGGATGGGTATCCATCCGTCGTCCGTCGTCAGTCTGTATGTATGTATGTATGTATGTATGTATGTCCGTTTGTGAGGCGTCCGTCCACTCAAATATCTTGAGAACCGCAGTACTTACTGATTTGATATTTGTTGTGTAGATGAAAAATATGATTTTGAGAAACTGTTTTTTTTATTTTTTGATATTGTTGAAAACAGGCAAATTAATGCCAAAAAAGGCGTTTTTGGTAAAAAATCTTCTTCTCAATAACCGCTGGTCAGACAGCTTTGTTATTCGGTATACAGGTCCCTAGGGGTAACCCAACTTAGATTTGTTCAAATTGTGATGAAATATGCAAATGTGTATTTTTAAATTTTAAGGAATTTTTTAGCCATAGCCATATGTATATATGGCAATGGAAGCTATTCTTATAGGCT
>LD362084.1:0-17356 GCA_001465055.1 Ptychodera flava
GCCGGAATACATTATCATAATGAGTCTCCAATTTTGGAGCTGACCCGGACTGATGAAGCAACACTGCTGTTCATTTATCTCTGCGTGCATTCATATGTTGTTGCCATTTTTTCCCGCGTTGTTGATTGAAGAATAAATAAAGAAACCCGCGTCACCACATAATTTTTGAAATATGTCTAGGATAACAAAGAAATGTTTTATTTTTCTTGGCATACTAGTTGTTTTGATGACCTGTATACTATGAATTTGAAAATGTTGGGTAGAACAAAAAGGTGTTCTTCAAAACCTGAAGATTCCAAATAATAAACTGCAAAAGTTACTGGCAATAACAAAGTATGGAGTTGTCACTCAGGAAATAAATGCTAAATATCGTGGTAAAAGTTGAAAATACTGTCTCTTTTATAAGATTACAATTTTTGCAATAAGAAGAGTGGGTAGCTGAACAAATCATAACAGCCTTGAGTACGAATCCTCCTTTTTAAGAGTCAAATAATACTAGTCCTGAGCACTGTTTCTGTTGAGTGAAATGCTCCCTTAGCTGTAACTTTAAAGGCTAGTTATACTTGTCAAAAGTTAGGCGTATGCGATGCAGCTATATTTAATAGTTACAAACCTGTAATCGCTATCAATGCAGTACTGTACATATCGCGCAATAGGACAACGGCACGAAACCTGCTTCAGCATACCAGTTTTTCAAACGAATTAGATATCCATTTTCATAGCAGTTCAAAAGTAAAATACTCTCAGACTTGAGAAATGTGTGCATTTTAGACTTTCGACACATTTGCTTTACGCTTTAATTTAGCGAGCTTTGGTAGCTCGATGAATTTAGCAAGCGATGCTCGGACAGCGCACAGCGTATTGATGACACTTGGGTCAGGGGTCATCACCAAAAACGTCAGAGCGTATTCACGGCGAGCTTGAATCATGCCAGGATCGCAGAAATCATGGATCATAAATCCAAATGTTCATGTCTATTACGTAAAGAGAACCCTAAAATATAAAACACATAATGATTTGATATGGAGAAAGATCTTTTTGTTTCACTGACAGTCAAGTTAAATGCTCAAATATCGCGACAAGACTTGCGCATTGGCACAATATGAATGCGTAAGTACGTCGACTGTACTCTGCGGACGAGCGAGCGCCTTCTCTGAAATTCTGTTTACGATATCACGTCACAATACACTGAAATTTCTTGCGAATTCATCTTTAAGGAGGCCAATTCACACAAGTTCCTAACGTCAGTAAAGATATTTTCTTGTTGGCAGCAATACACCACCAATGTTTTCACCGTTCAGGAGTGCCTTACTCGCTCTACGTTGACAAAAAAGGCGTAAGCTTTTCACCATGCAAATTCCAGTCGACTTTCCTACTCTGATCATAATCTTTCTTTCCATTTCATAGCTCTACTTGCGCTTAGAATCTGTGTTAGGGGTGGTTTCTCCCCATATTGGTGGAGCTGCCTAAGTCAAAAAACGAAATTTTACCGTTTTTGCTTAGTTTCACCGTCACTACAATCCTTCAGTGTTGACGACGACACTGTACTGCACAGTGCATTGAGTAATCTGTAGGCACATTGTGCGAAGTTGTCACTACGGCCCAAAAGTATGCCTCAGTGTACGGTATTCCGCGAAGCATTATTTCTATGGAACAGCGCTTTCAGCCGGTCGCTATTGACAACGGCGAACATTGTATCAATTTATTTTCAATAGATTATCGATCGAAAATCTGTTTGGGTGCCGCTCGTGCCGGGCGCTCGTGTGTTGAGGTCACGTCATAAACATTTCCACAATTACCCGTATATTGACTTATACACTTTAACATCAAGGTATCCGTTGGTTTCCTGTACTGAAAGTATATCGACGACACTTTTTTCAGTTTTGGTGATAGTTTTACGTACGTTTCAGCACATTTTGGCCCACTTCGGCGTAGTTTGGCGCCATTGTGAACGGGGAACTACACGCGAGTGAGTGAGACAACAATGTAACAATTTCGGACAAAAGGATATCGATCGATAACGTTCACTGCACGATTACAGTGGAGACTCTACGCCCGTTCGCCTCTGTTCTGTGTTATTTTTGCAGTTTACTGGAATTTTCATTGTTGATATTCGCCAAAATTTGGTGTAAATTACAACAACTTGACAGGTATTTGGTCTGTACAATTTAAAAGACGCTAACCGATTAAAATGCGTCAATATAAGACCCTGATTCTGCATATGCAAACGCCGTAAGATCGCCATTTTATTGAGGGCAAGAGCAAAAATTCAGCGATCGAAAAAATAAAATGCAACTAAAACATGTTTCGTCGAGAAATTCAAAAAACTAAAACGACAAGAATTTTGTATATAAATCAAAGAAATACTGTGTCATTTTTCACTATCATTGGTTCAGAATTGAGAAATTTGAACGAGCGAGAGTTGTACGGTCTGTTCAGTACATTAAATGCCATTGTTTTCTATGGGAAATCGAGCTGATTAGACACATCGTAAAATGAAAAATACATCTGAAAAAAACCGTTGGTTTAACTTTTTCATTTCGCTGTAATTTTTTCTAATATTTGGTATGACAGATATCATGAAGGGTAACTAAAACTCTATGGTTTTATTTTTTTGAGTTTCCCTCTTATTTTTATGAAATGACGTGTTGAAGATCGTTTTGCTGTTGACTGTGTTTTTACGTAATTTTGCATATGGCTGTTATCGCTTACGTATTTTTGGAATTCCCATGTGAAATTCTTCCCAAAATATTATAATTGTAAGGGCAGCATATACGGGAAATAGGACCTGTTACTCTTTCATTAATATTTAGCTGTGCAGCAAGGAAATACGGCGAAATTTTCAACATGACGCGGGAGGTGAAATTTACTCTGTGAACGCGCACTCCACGTATGTGTGGCGAAAATTCGGGACGCTAATACCGTACAAAACGGCGCGCCTTTGGGCCGTAGTGTTGTCCAACCCAAAACTTAGTAACATTTTAGTCAAATAGTCATGGTAAACATGTGGGGTACTTTGGTTTGTGAGCTATTTCGTTACAATGTTATTCATTACTGTATGTGTTACAAATACGATCTTCTGACGGGGATGAACAGAGATAAAGCATTACGTCTCAAGTTGAATGCAGGACAGCGCGTGGACAGACTAAGTGATGACATCATAGTGCAATTTTCGATTCGCAGGTTTGGCTAATTTTTGCCTAAATCTTCTCGGCAAACGCTACTTTTTTCTCGCATTTGCGATTTTGCGAGCAGGCAGCAGAAACACTGCCTGCGTCATTGCGAACAAAGGAAGGCCACAACGCACCTTATTTTCAAGCAGGCGATTTATGTTTGTTTTTCAGATTTCGTCCATTGAAAATCCTACCCGCACGCGAAAAGCAAACAAGAATTTATTGTATGGCGCCTAATGTAGAGTGTGTGGATAAAATACACAAGGAAAGTGCTAAATGAGTCATGGAGTTGATCGTTTGACAGAATCTAGTATCGCTTAGTATCGAAGTTAGAGTCAGTCCTTGGAAGTCGGATTTGTGAAAACCTGTAAGGTGGTGAAATCTACGATATATATATTGGATATTTACCAGCGATTTGACAGAATCTAGTATTGTCTAGTATCGAAGCTAGAGTCAGTCCTCGGAAGTCGGGTTTGACAAGAACTGTGAGGTGGTGAAATCTCCGATATATATCGGATATTTACCCGCGATTTGATAAAATCTACTATCGTCTAGTATCGAAGTCATTCTTTTGAAGTCGGGTATGGCAAAACCTGTAATTTGGTGAAATCTCCGATATATACCGGATATTTACCCGCGATTTGACAGAATCTATATCGTCTAGTATCGAAACTAGAGTCAGTCCTTGTAAGTCGGGTTTGACCAAAACTGTAAGGTGGAGAAATCTCCGATATCGGATATTTACCCGCGATTTGACAGAATCTAGTTTCGTCCAGTATCAAAGTTAGAGTCAGTCCTTGGAAGTCGGGCTTGACCAGAACTGTAAGGTGGTGTAATCTCCAATATATATATCGGATATTTACCCGCGATTTGACAGAATCTAGTATCGTCTTGTATCGATATTAGAGTTCCCAAATTGCCGATAAACATCGAGTAAATATCGGCGATTTCACAGATCTGGCGTACCGAAGCACAGGGCCGGTCATTCTACTATCGTCTAGTATCGATATTAGAGTCCCCAAATCGCTGATAAATATCAGGTAAACTTCGGCGATTTCACAGACCGGGCGTGCAATGGCACAAAGCAATTACAGTGAAATAGGATCAAGCTGCAGAACTTTATTAAACAAGGTGTTGTTTTAATCAATGTGTATCAGCGATTTTTACGACGTTAACACATTGGGCTTGATGTGGTCTTGTTTACATCTTTAATAAGCTACATGCTCTCAGTTACGCAACACACCAGGGCCACTCCATGCATGTCTGATAGTGAATCATAAACAAATCACCACACCTTGCAATGTCATGTATCTTTCTTTTTTATTAGTTATGAACAAGTGAGCGTGCATTCAGACACCTGTACATAACATTACCCGAATAGCTTCATTTATGATCCTTGACACTCACATATCAGCTGTGCATAGACCCCAGTAATTGTGCCCCGGCGGGACCTTGTCCCACTCTTATTCAGTCAATCACAGCAGTCGGCCACCCCTTAAAGCTAGTGGCACACTCCTCTAAGTACTTCCGTGGCAGTGTACTTGACAACGTCACCTGGCATACAAAAGCTGGTGGCCAAAGTTGCCTTACACAAGGGGCCGAGATTAGGATTCGTGTGACTGCTAGCTGAATTTGACAGCGGGCATTGCAGTCTGTTGTGCCGTCTTTGACTTTCAAGTGTACAATATAACATACATCACTGATCGATCTTCTGACTGACGAGGTTTTAAACTGCTGCCTTATGAACATTGAGGCGACTTAACCGATCCAAATGCCTTTCGCAAACTTGAAAGTGCTCGCACTAAGAAAGATATTAGTAAAATGTCAGTTGAATCTGTGTGTTGGTTTTTTAGAAGAAGATTTTTAATGATTAAATTGCGATTTTCGCTATATCTAATATGGCGAACAAACCTTCTGACTGACCCAAACGCCTTTCGGAAATAAAAAAGAACTACCACTTGGGATTATGAGTGTAAAATTTTAGTTCAATCTGTGTATTGGTTCTGGAGGAGAATGTTTTTAAAGATTAAATTACGAGTTTTGCAAAATCACATACGGCAGCCAAACCATGTGACCGATCCAAACGCCTTTCGCAAACTTGAAAGAGATCACACTTTAGATGATATACATAAATTTCAATTGAATCTGTGTGTTTGTTCTGGAGTAGACGATTTTTAAGAGTAAGTTACGATTTTTGCAAAATTCAATATGGCGGCAAAACCAGGTGACCTATCCAAATGCCTTTCACAAACTTGAAAGAGATAACACTATAGATGATGCATGTACAATTTCTGTCGATTCGGTATGTTTGTTCTACAGAAGAAGATTTTTAAAGATGAAATTACGATTTTCGCAAAATCAAATGTGGCGGCCAAACCGAGTGACCGATCAAAACGCCTTTCGCAAACTTGAAAGAGATCACACTTTAGATGATAGATGGCAAATTTTAGTTCAATCGGTGAATCGGTGAATGAGAAGAAGATTTTTAAAGATTAAATTGTGATTTCACAAAATCCAATATGGCGGCCAAACCACGCGACCGATCAAAATGTTTTTTGCAAACTTGAAAGACATCACTGTTAGGATGACATGAGTAAAATTTCAGCTTAATCGGTGTTTTGGTTCTGGAGGAGAAGATTTTTAAAGATAAAATTACGATTTTTTGCAAAATCCAATATGGCGGCCAAACCACGTGACCTATCCAAACGCCTTTCGCAACCTTACAAGAGATCACACTTCAGATGATATATGTAAAATTTTACTTCAATCGGTGAATTGGTTCTTGAGAAGAAGATTTTTAAAGATTAAATTGTGATTTCACAAAATCCAATATGGCGGCCAAACCACGTGACCGATCAAAATGCTTTTTGCAAACTTGGAAGAGATCACTGTAAGGATGACATGAGTAAACTTTGAGCTCAATCGGTGTTTTGGTTCTGGAGAAGAAGATTTTTAAAGATTCAATGAGTATTTTAGAATATCCAATATGGCGGCCAAGGTCACGTGACCGCATGCAATTTTATTTGCAAATTCAAAAGACCTTATGTCATGCTTGCTATACAAAAAATTTCAAATCGACTAGACCCCTACGTCTTCTGGAGAAGCCATCTTTAGGTTTTTGGAAAATCCAATATGGCCGCCAGGTCACTTGACCAATCAAAATTTCAAGGGTTAGGTGCACGAGTACTAATTGTCTCCTACTAGCCCTGCAAGTTTGAGAAGTTTTCGTTCAGCCGTTCGAGAGATCTAGGTGAGCAAAGAAACGGCAGAAGAAGAAGAAGAGGAAGTCAGTAGAACTTGAGCAATAACAATAGGGTCCCAGCCGGTCGGCTTGGGCCCCTAACTACTGCGACTATTGTGATTGCCTGTAACGGTTGTTTGTTTGACTGCCAAGGGTTTCTTACCAGAATGCTGGCAATGTCAGACTTCAAGACAACTCTGCTTGTAACGTTAAAGTATACTTCGCAGTAAAAATCACCACTTCGCTTAATATCAGCAATACCTAAGTCATATTTGCCGGAGCTTTTGTTACCACGAACTGATATTTCGCCAGAAAAGCTGTAGGCACTGGTGATGACGATATCGTGATTTCTAGAAATTAATTCACCATTTCTTAACCATCTCACCTGGAAATTTAAATTATTAACGTTTTGGAGCCGACAGTACAAAGTTAGATTTTGTCCTCTATCAACAGCATTGCTGGATGGCATTTGTTGAAAGGCGGGTTTTGGAAGTACCGTAAGATATGCCGATCTTGATTCTAGTATATTTGTTGCGTGTTCACGGATGCTGCATCTGTAAGACCGTTGGTCAGCGATCGTTACATTTCTTATCGTAAGGGTAGACATTTCCAGTGTACTTCCTGTTGATACGTTATACTTGTCTTCGTCATGAACTTCATCGCGACCTTTGGTCAGAAATCTAATACCGCTGTGAAGAAACACCTCCCAGTGAACAATATACGATTTGCGGCTACTGTCAAAGTCATTATTAAAAAGGCAATAAAACTTAGCAGTCTCGCCTTCCAGAGCAGCGGTATTGTTTGGTTGTCCGTTTGAAATGAAGTCGACATCTACAGTTATGCCTACATCGCAACTCAGAATCAAAGCAATCAATATCAATTTGCAAACAAGCAATGTTCCCATGGCAATGGTGATGAAGGTTAACCTTACTTTCCTACACCAGAAAGGCAGCGACCGTACTGAACAATATTGCTGACCGTTAGGAGTGAGTTTAACCGTACTGCTATTACATGAAATCACATGATAGATCGGATATTCAAGTAACGGTTGAAGGAAACTGGAACATTGCGGAAAAGGAAAAAACAAATTATAGGCAGACCTGTCTTCTGCACTTTCTCTTTCATAGTATCACTTCTTATTCTGCGAAATTGCTCATGTCAATATTATCTATAGGGTGAATGTGACACGGTTTCCTCTAAAATCTGTACTTCTGTATCCGCTTAGTTTTGTCTTTTATTGATCTTAGTGCGGGTACAAAATGCTTAGTACACTGAATAATCAGCACGTCATTTCTCTAAGATAAAACAAAACAGCATAGCCTTGATAATCAACAAATTAAAGTAATCGATTGGACGAAATGGTCTCAAACAGCCAATCCAAATAAATCCCCATCAGGCAGTTTATCCGAACAAATAACCATAAAGTCGGCTTGAGTTTTTCGCTGATGTAGTTGTATATATGTATGACTAGTAAATGTACTATCATCAGTTAAGCAAGCTATAAAATGATACTTGAACTACATCGTAATGCTTTCTTTTTCATCACAAAAGATATGATTTGTAGGACTTAAGAACTGCTAGAATGGACCCATGCTAAACCGTGGCACAAATCAACATAGTCTTAGTATAACTGTTCATAATAATCATAAAGTACACAGTCAAAGTGTAAACTACACAAGACACAGTATCACTCAAATGTTCACTGCACGCACACTTCAGAGTACGCCTCTGAGAGGGTTATCAAAAATCTAGCGATTTGCCTGTGCAACGTTCTCCCGTTAAATTGTAATCACTGAAAATACTCCTACAACGAAAATAAAATGAATAAATTGCAAAAGTTTAAAGCGCAAAAATAATTACGCTGACAAAATTTATAAACTGATAATGACAGCAAAACACTACTGTTGCAATATTAAACACATTTCACGTATTATTTTTTATAGGTAATTATTGTATCAGACTCGACTAAGTGTTGCTGGAACAGTTTGTATTGACGAAGAACTAATGGCTCTTTTCTGTAAATTTACTGATATTAAAGGAATTCATATCTCAGAAGATCGATCTTGAATTTAGTACCAGGTTTAGGGGAAAACAAATTAAAATCATCTCAACCTTGGACTGCGTACATTAATTAATCTTCCAGTCGTTTATTACCTTGGCCATCTAGCAATTTAGCATATGTAATTATGCCACTGATACCTCCCCCGCAATGAAACCACTCTCCGAAGATCGATCCCTGAGGCTCAAGCCTTTATCTCCAAGCTTAAAAATCTCTGGTTCTTAAACAATTTACTATTATAATTGACATTAACTATTACATCGTGTATTCTTTCTTTTCTTTCTAAAGACTTATTTAGTTATTTTCTTAGATAATATAACATAAAACCTGCGCCCTCAAGCAATTTTGTAGAGACGTTGAGATATTTCGGACAAACTCCTATCCATAGAAGATTAATGAATTTAATCCCTGTTATACCACTCTCCGCCTCGTGCCCATTGTTCTAACCATGCTTTCTTATTTCCATAACCGAATATTTTATTATTACCACCTGGCTTTCTTTTGTTTAAAAAGTGTCCAATTTACAAGTTCTTTTGTTTAAAAGTGTCCGATTTACTAGTAAATCGGACAGTTCTTTTGTTAAAAACTGTCCGATTTACTAGTAAATCGGACACTTTTAAACAAAAGAACTTGTAAGATGGACACTTTTTAAACAAAAGAAAATCACGTGGCGACGAGTAAAAAAAACATGCGAGACATTAACCAGAAGGAATTTATTTCACCATCAAGTACAGAGTAAAGACACTTTAAAAGAATCACCGGACTGAATTCATTTTGCGTGACTGTACATCTCAAAATCAATTACAGGTCACCGTGAAATAACGGTATTGATTGCAAATATCACTTCTGTGTTAGGGTTATTGTTATCACGATCATTCGAAGCTGAAATTTAAGACTTCAAAGTCAGTTGTCAAACACTGAATGTGGAGATTTCAGTTGCCTTTGGTAAAGTTAAATCTAGCTACAAGCAAACACGCAGTACCACAGTCATTGTGGATCTAGACATATTGTTTTTTTGTACTTGCAGTTTCTGTTGCGCCTTTCTCTGACGTGGCTGTGTAGCTTGGTCTTCCGATTGTGGCCGTTAAGCACTGGCGTGACAGGGGACTCTTCTTTTCCATCTTTGGCTTTGGTAGTTGAAGTGCACCGGATACAGCTTTCATTTGTACTTCATCCGCCATATCGAACTACGTAGAGCGACTCGGCAATTGCATGTATGCTGCTCAAAGTTTTCGACCCAAATGAGCGAAGCGTGACTCTCACGTCGATCTGCAAACACCTTTTCACTTCATTCAACCAACCAACCAATCAAGCAAATTCATACAATTCAAATAAAACCAGGTGCTCAACCACGTCATCGCACTACAATAGCAACACATGTCAACTTTGTTTTATCCAATCATGGGTTGTTTTATTATACTTTCGTTCAACAAGGTGTCAAAACGCGTCAATGTTTTCCTGCCAAAGTTTCAACGTGCACTGCACTAAAATTACAAATAAAAACTTTCGGCGTGCAAACAAGGCTCAAAAACTCGGCAAATTCGTGGTATAACACGGTAAGCGAACTCGTAGTCGGCGGTTTACGGAATTTAACGGTACAGTTTGCCATAAAACTCCTCGGCCCTGC
Organism: Ptychodera flava; assembly: GCA_001465055.1. NCBI lineage: Eukaryota > Metazoa > Hemichordata > Enteropneusta > Ptychoderidae > Ptychodera > Ptychodera flava. The sequence continues at coordinate 10,101 of LD362084.1, forward strand.
GGGCCTCGGAGTTTTACTGGCAAACTGTACCGTTAAATTCCGTAAACCGCCTCCTACTCGTCCGCTTACCTATAGTTATTCTTTATTTCCACGTCTGCCACTTCATATGAAATGTCCCTTCGCAAGCATTGAAATTCCTTTTAGCCGCGGATCTCAATTTCTCCTCTGCCTTTGTGGTTTCGATTCTTTTCGACTTTTTTAAGTTCGATGGTGAATGATTTTATAGCAGATGCAGGTATTGACAGTGGCAACGACAAGTACGACCTAGAAAATGACCGAAACTTTAATGATATTTGAAAAGCATAGCGCTGTGTTGTGGGAAGACTGTACCCCACAGAGACCTGTGTTCCTGATTCAAGCCAGCTGACTTCAGCGTCACTGTAAATTGAGCTCCTACTGCAGGAGAATTTTGCAATGTCAGATCGACGATAATAAAGCTCAACGTTGACAAATTTTGGTAAAAACGTGTCTTTTTAGCTTGCATTTTTTGGCAAATTAAGCTAGATCAAGGGTTTACTAATGAATGATGCTGCTACTTCACATATTTCCCGACATCAAAATGTTCAAATCTGTCGTTAGCTAAATAAAGAATCCTCCATTCAACTCAAATTTCCAAGATTCTAATTCAGAGTTTATTACATATGATACACTTCACGGGAGAAGTGTCTATTATGTTTAATATTGCCCATAATTATAAAGTCATATGTCCCCGACCCGTCTTCACCGTGCACCGGAGCTATTTCAACAGAGAAGCTAAAAGATGCTATCCAGAATGATTCAACATTTATTGAAATCAGTTCACCGTTTCTTAACAATCTAAAATGCAAATTCAATAGATGACAGTAAAGGGCTGGTGGTCATGATCGAAATACTGATGATGCCCTCGCCTGCGGCTCGGGCATCATCAGTATTTCGATCATGACCACCATCCCTTGGGCAGGCAATAAATCGTGATATTGCCCTCGCTCTCATGTGTTATTATTTAAATAGGAAGAAGGTGTTATGGTCAAAGTCCAGCAGGGCCTGAGGGATACCATTCGACTAACTCTAGACCGTCACACCTAAATTACTATCTAATGACATTCCACTATACGATACCGTACACTCTGCTTCACTATCAAACAGACTTTAAAGACATTCTACTCATTACCATAACTTTTTATCTTATTGCACATCAATTTGTCATCTTTACTGTTAGACTGACGGCGAAGTAGTTTAGGAGAGGCCGAAGGTAAAATGTTATTTTTACACAATTACGCAAACTTTGGAGATACATGTATATCCTCAACTTTTTCAGACAAATAAGCGCAAAGTAACGTCGAATTTCGCAACGTACATATAAACTTATATGTCATAATGCAGAGAAATGTAGAACTAAAAATAAGACAACCAGTGTAGCCATCTTAGTGGCGTAGACCTAAACGATATCTTTATTTCGTCAGGCATATCGTGACTGATTCGACGCGCCCCGGCCTGGCGGCCGTGGTGTGCACCTTATTTCCAGCAACGGAGTGAAAGTAACAGTAACAGTGAACGCAACAGTAATAGAGTGAAAATATCAATATATTTTATGATACGTAGCTTTGTGGAAACTGAAGCCGCAAAGTTACAATATCTCAACGTTGACAGTGGTGTGGAGAAATGGTGCGGAGATTTCATCGATGAGAAGGATACGTTACTGTGTGGATTTTGACTGTGTAATCGGGTCACGTCATGTTGTAGATTCCGCACTGGTACTTTTATCGCCACTATTATTGTAGTCCAAGTCGAGTGGAATTGCGCGGGATTAATCGCATTGAAGACCGTTTATGTAGCGAGAGCGTAAGATGCTAATTTGAGCGCCAATTTTGTGGATTATGACACTAGCATAGCTAATACATGGAGAGTAGTACTCTTCCAACGAATTAATTTATAGCCGAAGCCAACGGCTATGCTTCACTTTAACCACAGGCGACCCAATAAGTACTACTGAGTTTTTCAGTGTTTTCTCTATCATTTTCTCTTCTTTCTTCACGCTCTGAATGATCGGAATAAATAAAATAAATGGTTTATATAACATAACCTAGCCTCTGTAACTCTTTATTTATTTTACACTCCATTACAAGGACGTATATCTCTCATACACACATGCTGTAATTAATTAGTCAACACAACTAATTATGCTAATCCGTGGACTTATCAGGGATTTTACGGGTTGGTCAACATCGCGAAAGATAGGAATGGTTACTAACATCACTATCTTTCCGATGTTGACCAACCTCTGATAAGTCCACGGATTAGCATAATTAGTTGTGTTGACTAATCAATTACAGCATGTGTGTATGAGAGATATACGTCCTTGTAATGGAGTGTAAAATGAATAAAGAGTCAGTAGGTTAGGCTATATGGTCATTTATTTTATTTACTACGATCAGTCAGAGCATGAAGAAAAGGAGAGGGGCTGACAGTGACACAGAAAACTGAGAAAAACTCAATAATAAGCTTATCAATATGTATGGGCCGCCTATGCTTTAACCTGCTTCGAAGAAACCTGATTGACAAGACTGCAGAATAGTGGGTCCATGCGCAGCAAACTTCCAAATCTCAATGAGTAACGAATAAAATATATTATCTTTACATACATCTGGGGACATAGCCCAGCGTTCAGCGAGTGTGTCATGGAACATACATAGTGTTTTAGGATGAGCTCCTTAAAGCACTGTACCGTACCACACAAAGCACAGTACTTAGTAAACACGTTTTTTATTGAGTTGATTAAGGAAATAAGCATTCGACCACAGCAATGTTCCAGTTTCCTTTTAATTTCTGTTCAATGTAACATTGATAAACGAACTACAACTGATTAAATATGACAATACCCCAGTGTCAGAAATGTTCGTGCACAGCAAATCATATAAAATGATAAACAAAGTGTTATTGTATTTAACACAATATACCGATGGTAAATCATAAGAATGTTAAAGGAATAGAGAACTAGTCCACGCCAATTTTTTACGAACCAGTAGTGTTTATTTTCAAAGAATGAAATTTGTAATTTCTGTAACTACGCTGATCTTATGTAAAGTCTCTGAGAAAATATAAGATTTTTATGTAAGTTCATAAACTTCTCCATAAATCAAACACATAGCCGATGCTTTGAATATATCCTGACCTTTAGTACCTAGTCCCGGACGCTTCCGCGACTAGACTAAATTCTGATGCAATATTTTGGTTTTCTTTGAAAGACACTTTCTTGTTCGACGATTAAAGTCATGCCGAAATCTCTGTTATTCAATTCTAAACGTGGCCTCCATTTCTGTAACAGCCAAAATTTTTATTAAGGGCTTAATTTTAGTTCGAACCAGAATTTACTTGTATGAGTCAACAACCAAATTATGATATTGTGTACAAGTAAGCAAGACAAATACTTTGCATTCATATGTATTTATATAAGTTATTTAATATCAAATCTACTTTAAATAATATCAAAGGTTGCGGCTCTTGTCTTGCTAATGCCTTTGGACGATATAACGTTGGTGAAATAAATGTATCCGACACGTCAAAGACTACGAGTTTAAATACTACAGTGTCAATGTCATTACAAGACGTCTGGTATAATTGACAATTCTATTATTTTGTAAAGGGTAACACGCTTCCACTAAAGTATTTATCATGTACCTTTCTATCTATCTATCTATCTATCTATCTATCTATCTATCTATCTATCTATCTATCTATCTATCTATCTATCTATTTATCTATATATCTATCTATCTATCTATCTATCTATCTATCTATCTATCTATCTATCTATCTATCTATCTATCTATCTAGTTATCTATCTATCTATCTAGTTATCTATCTATCTAGTTATCTATCTTTCTCCGTTTTAAAATTGTTTTAAAAATGGATCCCATGTGTTTTAACTTTGGATACTATTGTATTGTCATATTACAGTCTAGAATTTGATTATTTCGAATTTCGTTTATAGGAAGCAAAGTACTAGTTTCCACATCCATAGGCAAACAACAACCTTATAATTTCAAAAAAGAGAAGGGAAAGAACTGAGCAACTGAGACTGAATGGAGCCTCAAACAGCGTATAAAAACGGTATATTTTGATTAAATGTTGCCATTTTCTAATTCAGCATAAATCACAGAAGCAGCTCTCTCAGGCGGGTCTTCATTCGGCTGAAGGTCAAGATCGGTGTAAAAACAACCCTGAACGTTTCTAGATTTCTTCTCCTCAACATCGTTTACTTTGTAAAAACACTCAACAGATGAAGACGTCTGTCTGCCGTCGTCGGCTGATGTTGTGTAATTGGAAAGCTTCCTTTTATAATCCTCTTCGACGGTTAAGCCAGGCCTAGTTGTAGCAACAGCGTCATAGGTGTTACTGGTAGTCTCTTTGGTCACTGCAGGGCATGACGATACAGGTTTTAATTCCTCATACTGATCACTTTCAACATCTTGCATTTCCTTGAGCTCCACGTCTCCTCTATCAGATTTAGTATTTCGGTTTCGTGGAGATTCCTCATTGTCTCCCGATGAGTTAACAGCTTCATTTCCACCACTTCGTCGATGGGTTAACTTATAGCCGATGTAAGCGGCGACACTAGCACCGATCAAGACAACTACTGAAACTATTGTAATGCTTAGTGTTAGTTTTTTGTTATTAAGAGTTAATTGTTTATTAGTCTGAGTCTCCTCAGATGTGGTGGATATTGCTGTACCCAGAACGACAGGAGAGTTCCGTGCGGCAATTATAGCTATGCCAGATTTCAGGACAACTCTATTTTGACCAGTTAGATACACATCACAGTAGAAGGTTCCATTTCGTTTGATATCCATTATCAATAAGTCAAACATACCCGAACCTCTGTCTCCACGTACAGTCATTTCCCCGTAAGACTGAGAGACCTTGTTCAAGGTATCATAATCTCTTGACACCAATTCACCGTTTCTAAACCATCTCACCTTGAAATTCGACAGATCAACATTCTCTAGATGACAATGCAAGGTCACATTTTGTCCTTCGTCAATAATTTTGTCAGAGGGCATTTGTTGAAATTCAGGTCGTAAAAGAACTGAAAGATATCCCCATGTTGACGTTAATTCGGCATTACCTCCGGAGAGGTGACACCTGCAACCGTTTTCTTTATCTGCTGAAACATTCCGTATGGTAAGTGTAGACTTTTCTAGCGTGCTGGATGTTAAAATAGAATATTTGGCTTGAATATCATCGGTGCCGAGTCCATCACGCAGAACATCCTTCGTTTTGTCGTGATACTCTATTTCCCATTGTACAAAATTATCTGTCTCATTTGGTTTGAAACCAGTAAACAGGCAATGAAACGTTGCAGTTCCACCCTCAAGGACATTGACATTACTCGGTTGTCCGTTTGTAGCAAATTGTTGTCCTTCAGTCACGGTTGTAGCACACGTCAAAACCACAAGAATGAATACCAATGGAGTGACAATAGATGATCCCATAGTGGTTGACGATATCGATATTTGGAGCAATGTAACGTTGTGAAGTACTGTCGTTGGCTAAACCAATGTACGCACTGTCACAAGTAAACGCAGTAGGGATATGATACAAAATAGAGAAAGTTACTTACGTAGACGAAATGACAGCTTTTATTGATATTGCGCAAGCAATTATTCAATAAAGTAAAAATATCTAAATATACATGTATAGAAACCTTTCACCAAAAAAAACCATGAAATTAAATTTAACGAGTCACTATTACCGTGTCAGGTCAGTTGATTATGACAGTTTGGCAGTGTGACAAAATAATTTTTGTAAGAACCAGGGATTTACATTGCATTGGCTGCTCAGAAAGATTCAGGTTACCAAATGTCTGTCGTCAATTCATAAAACTGGAAGACCTTTTAATTGATATTCTTCAGCATGTTTAAGATAAAGTCCACATTAATTTCGAAGGCAAAGAATATTAATGTTTCGTTCCGATTAAGTCTCATAAAAGATTAAGAGAAAAATGTGTGTCGGTATATCAATATGAATATTCGAGAAAGATAGCATCGGAAATAAGTGCAGTTGGGAATATGAGAAAATGCAATTGTTGTTAAACGACTACTAAGAAGGATTTTCCATTGGTGATTATAAAAACGCTGTAGGAACACGAATAATATTCAAATATATCAAAAGTATGTGAAAGATTTTCCAACTTTTATAAGACGACTTACATAGAACGACTAAAAAATTCAAAGTTACAATTCGATATTACGAAATAAGAGCATGTGACTGTTATCAATTACGTACCGCTTGCCTAATAAAACGGAGAACTGGAAGTTTCATCAGGTGAAAATGTATATTTTTAAACACCTAAAACCGAAACAATGGATTGTACGTGCGCACGTGTACATTTTACGAGGCCACTGCGTATTCAAAGTTTGGTCAACGTCGAGGGACCATTGGATTATTGTTAGTACATGTTTCAAGCTGTGTAAGTGTACAGATGTGAACATGTGTACATGAATCATACTCACACTGAAGAAAAAATGCCGGCATTGAACGGAAACCGTCACTATAATAATTATTATATATAGCGCACATATCCACAAGTACATTTGATCAAGGCGCTTTACAATTATTATTACCCCTGGTCACTGGACCTAATATGATACCACTCAACTCCCAGGGGAGCAAACAACAGCTCACATGTGCAGCCAATAAGCGCAGCAGAGCTAAACGCACACATAACAACCTCTGTCCTACCAGGTACCCATCACTCCTGGGTGGGGAGAAGCAATGAGGAATAAAGTGCCTTGCTCAAGGACACAACACCACAGCCATGCCGGGGCTCGAACTCACCATCCTTTGATCGTGAGTCCACTGCTCTAGCCACTGGCCCATAATGCCTCCACTATTATGTCCATTTGACGCCCCACACGTACATTTAGTTAATATAATTGTATGGGTATAACAAAAATAATGCAAGGATGCAGTCGGACATACAAGCCATGCATGCTAAGGTCCCCCTGCACGTGCGTCCTCTGCGGTATTTTCATAATAGACTCATGTGACATTGCATGTTAAAGGAGTTAAGGGCGTGCATTTTATCACCTACAAAGATATGGATGGAGGAATGGATTGATGGATAGCTTATAATGTTACAGGAAAGAGATACTATGAAGTTAAGGTAAAGGACGCGCACACGCTTTAGAATGTTTCTGCGCAGATTTAACTCAGGCCTGCCGCAAATTGGTTATTTTGTAGTGCATGTATTTAACATCACCTGTCATTGTTGAAAT
>LD362084.1:31417-51421 GCA_001465055.1 Ptychodera flava
GTTACAATTATACTGCTTTGATCTACCACTGATCGAGGCTCATTTTGAAGATACTTAAGTTTCACCAGCTTATTTTCATCGAAATTTAATAGAGGCAACATGGCAATTAAGAATTTCACATGTCGGTAAATACTTGGTAACTGTTTCCTCTTACACCGCATTTTGCACCATGGCCTTTAATATTTTCTTGATTTCGAAAGGGGATAATTGAAACTTTCCTTTCGAGTAAAGCAATGAACAGGCAAAAGAGTAAAGATGTAAATAATTTCTGTATATGATTTCGTGTCACGTGTCACTTTCAAACATGACCGAGTACCAGTTGGCTCCCAATGATGTCATGCTCGCGGATAGAAACAGCATCGCTGAATCATTTGGCGCAACACAATTGTAAATGTTTGGCGTAACACCCATGTCTCAGCAGTCCATTAAGACGTTTTGTAGCGCCGTGAATGTCATTCATCCACTCGATAATACCTAAATAAACATCATTTTTCGTAAAAAAAACCTCTCAGTCTCGGGCAATATTCACCAAGTGGTAAGTATCTTTTCAACTTGTTACCACGCAAATCCATCGTGCTGTTCGTCTGTACGCCATTTCTTACAAATCCTATCGCTGCAAATAATTTAGCGTTGAGAAAGTAATCTAAAGATAACCAAAAGCGTAATTAAAAAGACAGTAAATTTAGGTATGTAAATCTCGACATTAACTTAATTGATAATGTTTGCTTACTTATAATAAGAAGCCCCTTGCTTGAATATCGACGCATTATTATAATACCACGTTTAGCCCTCTTTAAGAGAACAAATACGGTCATATTTATAAGGGAAAACATTTCATGACAGAATTTAAAACATGGAGGAATATCCTATATTTATTTCATCATTCATCTTCAAGAGCCGAAGGATTGTCTTAACGATTTGAGATAAACATAAAGCCACTATTAACCAACGAAAGACCCCGGCAGTGGCCAGGTCTTAAGTAATTTCTATGACTTGATCATTAGTACACATCTATAGCAAATAACATCTCTCTTCCAAAATTGTATAGGGTCAACAAATTGATATCACGACAGTTTCGTTCGTCTGATATCGTGTTTTTGTCTATCCTGCTATCATTAAAAATAAAGACATTGTAAACACTTGTTTTAATGATATATTGAGTTTCATGTGCAGGAATTTTCCACACCAGTGGGGCGACCAGTTCGAAAACAGTCACGTTCAGCTCATAAATGTCAGCTTCTATGATTCGACGTTAATTCACCTTTGACCCCATCGCTCTTTTGTGTAAATACTGAATAAACCTTGGAAAAACTTTATATCAGTTTATTTCAAAAAAAAGACAAAAAAATGTTACTCGCGATGATTCATCACCAAATAATTGAAGACCGAGCCATAAAGTGTGAGTTAACATGAAGTTATGCTTTCTTTGGTGAGCGGTTTTTTGTCGTGGTCTTCATGCTCAGTTGCTGCGCTAGACGTTAACCAGTCCACCAATGCGTTATCCAATGTGCGAAGAGGGAAGTTTAAAAACACAGATGTTTTCAGCTTGGCATGTGATATATTATTTAATATAGGTACATAACACTGAGGCAATCTGTACAGTTTTGCGATCTATGTAATACATCGTTATTGCTCCTTAACTCTACGTGAGCTGAACAGCATGTCTAGCGAACGATGTACTCGCTGGGGACACAAATCCCGATATTTTGCCAGTAATTGTATGTAGTGATGAAAGGAAGTCTGCTAGCAAAACGTAGAGATTACATTGTATAAGAGAGATCTGTTTAGGTGGAAAGCTACTCAATAAACTGACAATGTTGTGATCATATGATTGTTAGAACAATCTACTGTTATACTTCATCTTACTTAAGATACTGTAATTAAGATAATATCAGAACTAACGCAACTGTATCAAAAACTATCGCTGATGTTCAGCTTGAGTTCCACTATACTTTTACAATATTATCCTCCAGGATTGGTTGAACATATTACCTGTAACAGATGAAGGTAATAGGGGACTGCGAAATCTGAAAAATTTACGATCCCGGCTGGCAGACCACGATATCTTCTACTCTTTCTCTCATTCTGTAGATCGCTACGCTATAGAGAGACTCAAATCTGCTTACATTTCAAAGTGAAAAGGGCATAACTGGTCACGGTTTCCTTAAAATCCAAACTTTTGTATCCGCTGAGTTGTGTGCTTTCAGGAACTAAATCCGGCTACACAGTGCTCACAATACTTTGTATATAATTGATCTGAATGAACAAATCCCCATGACAGCTTTTCTCAATAACGGGGCACAATTTGATTCGGTACAATCGTCATTTCTACCCTCTTCTTGGTAAAAATGTGAAAAAACAGAGGTTAACTTCAAGTTTATTTCACACAGATGACACAGATTAGCAGGACTAGCACTATAGTTACAATCATGATTGTCCATTACGTGAGCTGTTAATGGAAGGCATTTGACCTGTATTGTTATGCTTGTACTGTACCATAAAAACTGACGGGCAAGAATGAAGAAATTGGCCAATACGAGGCTTTAACACAATTTCAACTTTATCTTATCGCTTGCACAGTCTTGTTATTTTCATAATAAAAAGCCAAACAATTATTTTCTGCCTTTAATAAGGTGTAGCCTGGAGTTTTTCAAGTTTGCCATATATTTCTACAAAAGAATCGCCTTTTCTGACATTGACACACAGATAGTAATCATTACATTCATATGTTTTAATGTTGGCTGATTATTAGAGATGTCGTAAAGTCCCACAATACTCTGGTTAACTTTCCACATGCATAAAACAACCTAATGCGTTCCTACGGAAAAGCGAAATATCTGACCAACTAAAAAAGAACTGATCTCTAAACGTGTAAAACAAACGTTATATTTTGTTAACATTGCTATCTTCCAGTTCCTCATATATCACAGAAGCACTGGTCCGTTGGGGATCATCAGTCTGCTGAAGTTCAAGATCGTTGGAAGAACAACCATCGGCGTTTCTCGACTTCTTCTTCTCACTATCGTTTCCTTCGTGAAAAGACTCGATTGCTGAAGATGTCAGTCTGTCGTAGTCAGCTGATGGTGTGCCAGTTGAAAACTTCCTTTTGTAAATTTCTTTGGTGGTGACGCCATCCTTACTTCTAGCAACTACGTCATACATGTAGATGTTACTGACAGACTCTTTGGTCACTTCAGAGGATGGCGATACAGGTTTTAATTCCTCATACTGTAGAACTTCAATATCCAACATTTCCTCGAGCTCTTCGACGTCTCCTCTTTCACATTTGGTATTTTGGTTTGGTTGAGATTCGTCATTGTTTCCCGATGAGTTAACAGCTTCTTTTCCACCACTTCGTCGATGGCTTAACTTATAGCCGATGTAAGCGGCGACACTTGCACCGATGAAGATAGCTATTGAAACTATTATAGTGCTTAGTATTAGCTGGTTGTTATTGGCAGATAATTGTTTATTAGTCTGAGTATCCTCAGATGTGATGGGCATGGGTGTTCCAAGATCAACAGGAAAGTCCCTGACGGCGATTCTAGCGATGCCGGATTTCAGGACAACTCTATTTTGACCAGTAAGATACACATCACAGTAGAAGGTTCCATTCCGTTTGATATAAACTATCAATAAGTCAAACATACCCGAATTACTGTTACCACCTACTGTTATTCCTCCGTGAAACTCAGACTCGCTGTTCAAGGTATCGTAATTTCTTGAAACCAATTCACCGTTTCTAAACCATCTCACCTGGAAATTCGACAGGTCAACGTTCTCTATATGACAAAGCAAAGTCACATTTTGTCCTGCGTCAATAATTTTGTTAGAGGGCATTTGTCGAAATTCGGGTTTTACAAGAACTGAAAGATATCCCCATGTTGACGTTAACTCAGAGAGGTGACACCTGCAACGGTATTGTTCAGCTGTTGAAACATTCCATATGATGAGTGTAGAATTTTCTAGCTTGCTGGATGTTAAAATGTCATATTGTTCATAAATATAATCGGTGCCCTCTCCATCTGTCAGAAAATCTTTCTTTTTGTCGTTGTGTTCAATTTCCCATTTTACGGCATACCTTTCTACAGTATCTTGTTCAAAACCAGTGAAAAAGCAATGAAACTCTGCAGTCTCTCCCTCCAGGACATTTACATTGCTCGGTTGTCCGTTTGTAGTAAATTTCAGTCCTCCTGTCATTGTTGTATCACACGTCAGAATCAAAAGAATGAATACCAATTGGCTTACGGTAGATGATGCCATTATTGTTGTAGATTAACAGCAATGTATCGTTATGAAGTACTGTCGCTGACTCAACCAGTGTAATTCCTATTACAAGTGAACGCAGTTGAGAGGAGATAAGATACAAAATACAGCAAGTTGCTGACATACAGGAAATTACAGGTTTTATAAAAATTACCATTATTATTTGACACGATGCCAGAAGATAGGAACTTCTCGTTCTACAGAAACCACTCATAAAAGACATAAAATCATATTTCAAGAGTCGCCTTTACAATGTCAGATAATTTGTATGTTATCAGTAGTTTACGGCCTGTCTTATTATTGAGAGTTGATAGTTTGGAAGTTTGATAAAGTGTAATCTTTGTATGAAAGGAAGCAGGTTTGTACATTGTTTCAGGTGCTTAGAAAGATTTACTGGAGATAAGTTAATATGTAACATACTGGTCAACAGAACGCATGCGACACCAATGTAAGTGACCGATTCAGAAAAGTGGAAGACCTCTCTCTTTATTCATATTTTTCACATATGTAAGTGAAATAGAACATGTCAATATTATACCCAAAGCTAGGCATATTCATGTAATTGTTTATGTTCTAATTACGTCTCTTTCAAAAATCTGAGAAAAAATTGACATTGCACATCAACACGAATATTCAAGAAAACCAGCATAACAAATAAGTGCACTTGGGAACAAGAGCAAAAACAATTGATGGTCAATATCTTGTAAGAACGAGTGGTCATTGGTGATTATGGAAGAAATGTAAGAACGATGAATCACATTGAAAGATATCAAAAGCTTATCGAATGACTATTGAACTTATATAAGACGACTTATGGGGGACAAATTAAAAATTCAAAGTTGCTATTCGCAATTACGATTTAAGAGTATGTACTATTATGAACCACGCACTGCTTTCCTATTTTAATGTCGAACTGACAGTTTTATTATGTGAAAAAGTGTTTATTATACGTCAACCATCGAGAACGAACCTATTTTCGCGCGCAAGCTAAAAATACCGTGCGAGTCATGCATTTCGTAACATCTACGGTTTCCAGGCTGGCCAAGTGCAGTGCACTCTAAAAGGCCTCTGCGCATTAAAATTTTGGAGTTTCGAGGAACCAATTGGATGGTCGGAAGAACGTGCCTAGGCTCTGCAAGTGTAGATGTGTACAGCATTGTGTGCATAATATACTTCCGTTTTAAAGTTGAAAGGCTATTTCTGGCATTGAATGGAAACTGTCACTAATACTCCCATTTGACGCTACGTTCGTTACTGTAATGTGTATACATATATGGATATTGCAAATAAACGGCAAAAGATACAGTCTGACAAAGATACAGTCAGACATTAGCGCCGCGAATGCTTACCTTCTCGCTCGCGCGTCCTCTACGGCACTTTCATAATAACCTTATGATATTTGCATACGACAGAAATCAAGGGCGTACAGTTAATTATCTGTAAAACTAGAGAAGGAGGAATGGTTTGATTAATATCTGAATGCCATAGGAAAGATATACCATCAACATCAGCCATCGGGGAATTGCCAGTGAGAGTGCATCGGGATAACGCAACAGCGTATTTCCTCCTCGTCTTGAAATTGTACATGCCAAGATTCCCCGGCACAAACGCTGTAGGTTCGAAATCATTTCCATATGAAAAGATACCATACTTGAGTTGTGAACTGACTGTCAATCGGTGATTGCTCTGCAAATATCACGGTTGATGTCATATTCGTAAACATTGTGATCTTTTGTTCTACTTGATCGGTAGTTTATTTATTCTCTGGGGAGTCATAAGCCATTAATTCGGTAATGCTAAATTTTTCCGCTCTCAGGGGATTAGTCTACCTACATGGTTTGTGCCGGCCAATCCCCTCATGTAGAACCTCTGTAATAATGCATAACAGTAAGTCCCTACGTTTGTTGTTGTATACAAGAATAATGTTGACGTGATTATCTTTAGCAAGTTAGTTTGAAAATGTTGAAATTAAACTTCTTGAATAGGTCAAACGACATGCAACATTCCAACTTTTCCCCACACAGAAACTGGGCAGTTTGGATTATTCATACCTATCTCAATCCTACTGATCGTAATGTTTATGTCGTAAACACATCTATCGCACACTTTTAACACCTTTCCCGGATTCTTGAACCCGGTTGGTCAAAATTGACTGTTCTGGCCTTTTTGATCACCCCTCTTAAAATGCTTGGATAGTTGACTTGGAAAACAATTAAAATTAAAAGTTTCATTAGCAATTAAGCCAAACACCGGAAAACACAGAAAACATGGCTCATTACGCGTTCTCAGTAGGTGAAAAAGTTGAGGCCCTCGATGACTGTTACTGGTGGACAAAGGGTGCAGTGAATAGCCAAACACACCAAATCAAACGCAAACACCAATAGCCAAACACACAAAATCAAACACAAACACAGAGAACGAAAAAATAGTGTAGGTGATGTGTGCATCCGCTTTCCCTTTATTACATTCCTAATCTTCATTGGAACTGAACACGAACTCCACGAATTCATTACTCTAATCAACAAAATGCATCCCACTTTCAAATTTTCATATGAAAGTTCCTCACACGAAACAACATATCTTGACCTAGTCATTTACAAAGGTCAACGATACAACAAGGAAAACATACTAGACACCAGAACACACACAAAACCAACAGATACATTCCAGTTCCTACATAGAAAATCATGTCATCCAAAATCAACCTTCAAGGGCCTAATCAAAGGCGAAACACTAAGGTACATGAGGACATGTAACAATGAAGAAGACTTCAACAACAAAGTCAAAACATTTGATGAAAAGCTATTACTGCGAGAATATCCACAACAAGAAATATCAAACATCAATGCGGAAACAAATTACGCTACACGAAGAACACATTTAAATCACAAACTAACGCACAACAACAACAACACAAATAAATTGATATTTGCTACCAAATATAGTCCACGCATCAAAACAAAAGACATCAAACAAGCACTCCTGAAGAACTGGGAAGAAATAGAAAAAGACCAAACTCTAAATAATTTATTCACGATGAAACCGATCATCGCTTACAAAAGAAATCCAAATATTGGCGACACACTCATAAATGCACAAGTACACAATTTTAGAGAAACGAACGAACAAAATTCAACACAACAAACGGACCCAAACATAAGTATTGTAGCCTCCTTGCTAGACGAACAAAACACTGACAATAATTAAACCACGAACAGTGAAACATAAATCTAAGATGAGCAATCTCCAAAGAAAAGCGACTTAGGAAGAAACCACACACTGGTTTCGAAACGTAGCGTCAAAGGATTACCCTGTCATTCGACAGCCAGATTACAGCTACGTCTCGCCAAGGCTTATATCTACACCAATAGCCAAACACACAAAATCAAACACAAACACAGAGAACGAAAAAATAGTGTAGGTGATGTGTGCAGCCGCTTTCCCTTTATTACAATTCAGTTTAGGGTACCCTCGGCTTTTCCAGTAACCGCGAGTTACTGGTAGTGGTAGCCTGCGGTAACTTATGCACTCAAATACGATCACGTACGTACCACGCACGTACAAATACCAAGATAGTAAGCTTACGATGTTGTGTGGGCCGCTGTGTGCATGTTTCATTCACAGCGTTACCGACGAACATATCACTGCACACGGGCACGAGCTTTAATAGGCGGCTTCAAATTGTCCCTTTCCAATGAACATTAGTGTTGTATTTGTAGTGACATGTGTGGAACCAACAGATTTGTCATGCTTTGTAAAGAGTAAGTGACATGTATGGAACCAACTCTTGTGTGGGGGGTTGTCAACCTGATGTAATCGCAAATCCTCAGATTTCCATCTGATATAAGTATGCACGTAAACAAGAAAAGTAAACTCATGAATTTTAATAGACGTGGTGGCTATGACCAATTTCAGCCAGATTGGTCACAGCCACCACGTCTAAGTCTGTGTGGGGAAAAGTTGTCATGAAATCCACAGCTGTTGACAGCTATGACTACATTGAAAACGTCTTTACAAATGCGTTGTTGTAAAAATCACTCCTATAAACACGATGACTTTCTTTTCTAACATTCATATAACTGTGAATTTACCGATTGTTAGATATTTATACAAAATGAATAGTTTTCGCGAAATGATGATATACTTTCTTTTTTATATTTGAATAAAAGCTGTTTAATTTACAGATGTCCATCGACGAAAAATATTTAATCAATGGAATCGCAGCTTTTACCTTCGCAGACTTTGACTTTACTCGGAATGACGAAGGAAAATTAGGAAAACTGCAACATTGTAGTTCATGACAATGTCAGGTCAAGAAAGTGTGAAAGTAAGACTAAATTTCTTGATGATGTCATTTAATTCAACTTATGGGACAGTTAGGAATACATAGGAATGCTATTTGTATAATTTATATAGATGGTGTTAAAATTTGATAAATAATATTTGTTTTGGTGGCAACATTTCGAAACCAACTCAGAGAGCGTTTGTTTAACAGCGTAGATTGATCAACATTGATAATAGTGCCGATACCTTTCGTTAGGAAACATGCATGTGATTAGCGAAGCGCGTCTTGAAGGTGTTAACAATGAGGCCTAGGTATCAAAGTGCATATGTCAAGACCAACCAATCAGTGAGAGAAACAATATCATCACATGATTCAATTCCCCTTTCAGCAGGAACGTGGAAACTATTATTGGCAGGGAATTCATGAACTTGTTGACAAACATTTTCCAAAGGGATCTAAGCTTCATAAGACCTTCAATAGAAACAAAAAGTGAGTTTCAGGTGTATGAAGAATATGGCTAGTATTATCAAATCGCATAATAAGAGAGTGATCGCCAGAGACCAACGTAAAGATCGACCAGCTGATTGTACTTGCTGGGACAAGTCTACATGCCACCTTAAATTTTTAGATGACGAATTGCTTTATACCCGACACAAACTGTTACACTGGCAACGAGATTGACGACCGACACAATAACTGAAACTGAGAGAATTTTCATGAAGCATTTCTCTGTGTTAGATTTCTATTTTGACCATACCCACGTAGATACACATCACAATAGAAGGTTTCATTTCGCTTGATATCAATTATCAATAAGTCAAACATATCCGAATCTCTGTCACACATACTTTTATTTCACCTTGAAACTTAGAGACCGTGTTCAAGGTATCTTTATTTATTAATAAAATAAAAAATTCAAGGTATCATCATTTCTAGAAATCAATTCACCGTTTTTAAACCATCTCACACGGAAAAACGATAGATCAAAGTTTTCCAGATGACAATGCAATGTCACATTTTGTCCTGCGTCAATAATTTATCAGAGGGCACTTGTCGAAATTCGGGTTTTAAAAGAACTTAAATATATCCCCATGTTGACGTTAATTCTGCATTACCTCCAGAGAGGTGACACCTGAAACGGCTTTGTTTGGCTGCTGAAACGTGCTTTATGGTGAGTGTAGACTTTTCTGGCCTGCTGGATGTGAAAATGTCACATTCGTCTGTAATATCATTGCTGCCCTCGCCATCTCTCAAACGATCCTTCCTATTGTCGTGATACTCAATTTCCCATGGTACGACATACTTCTCTGTGGTAAACAGTAAAAAAAGGCAATGAAACTGTGCAGTCTCACTGTTAAGTTGTCCACGTATAGTAAACATGGGTCCTGCATTCACAAATGAACCACTCGCCATAATCAAAACAATGAATATGAATGAGGTGTCGAAGGATAGCTCCATGATGGTTGACAATAACGACAGTAACACCGATGCAACGTTATGAAGTGTTGCCGCTGACTGCATTTTAGTGAGTTTGATATTACTGAAAGAAAACCACATTTAACATGATTTTTCGGAATGTTATCAAATAACAACTAACGTTTGAAAGAAACTGACAAAAGAGTAATATTTAGGGTGGTTTTAAGCTTTAAAAAGAATAGAGCAGTCGTCTAAGTTTCCTCCCGTGTTATAAGCAATTTTCGTTTGAGTCGGTATTTTGTACAGATAAATTTTGCAGCAAAAGCTTGGCAAGCATTGTGCGTTGCAGCATTCTTTATTCTCACTTGTCATCAGGAGGTAAGTAATTGCTTAG
This sequence comes from Ptychodera flava, assembly GCA_001465055.1. NCBI lineage: Eukaryota > Metazoa > Hemichordata > Enteropneusta > Ptychoderidae > Ptychodera > Ptychodera flava. The sequence goes on from LD362084.1 coordinate 41,779, forward strand.
GTTTGGTGAATGGCATCGCCGTGTTTCATTATGGTATCTCCCATTTATGAATTAAACTTTGGCTCTTCTCCCCGACGGGCTAACACTGTCAACAGGGTGCTAGCAAAACGACAGGATGGCTTTATGTTGCGTTACTTACAGTCAAACATACTGGGTCCCGTCAAGCTTTACATGTCAGTGTCCGACGCGGTCGCATGGTGTTAACTTGCTATGTTGCTATATGGTGATAGTGCAATCATATAAGTTATAGAGAGATAAAGTGATTGTTGAAATCTGTCATAGGAGGTAAGAAATCAATAGACTAAGTCTTCTTTGGCGTGTGTGAGAGTGATGGGCACTTTTAGAGATAAAATGATTGTTGAAATCTGTCATAGGAGGTAAGAAATCAATAGACTAAATCTTCTTTGGCGTGTGTGAGAGTGACGGCACTTTTTTCAGCAAACACGTTCACAGACGAAATAAAATCCTCCCGACAGAATGTCAAACGAGGTGAAAGGTTGCAAATGTTGGCTGCCATGTTTAAAATACCAGTTCACAATTACATAAATGTTGCTCATTCCGCTCCTCTGGACGAAGTGTATTCTTTCAAAATTACAGTTTGCTTGAAAAGCGTGGTAATTGCGTCATCGTGAATTTTCCGAGGGTAAGATATTTATTGCAAGGAATGATTTTCATAAATTAATCCATATTTTACTTGTCAATGAAATAACGCTTTGCGGTCTTAAAATTGTTCATGAATGAGAACATGGATATGCATTTTACTCATACTCATGGTGCAATTATGGGGTTAGAAGTCACAAAAGGTCTACATTAGACATGTATATCGTAATATTATACTTAAACATAACCAATCAGTATTGAAATCCTGACTCACGTTCAGAATCGAATCCGATTTCGTGCAGTTCTTGTTATAAAAAAATTAGCGCTTCTCACTTGTTCCTTAGCTATTCCGGTTGGGCATTTATTATTTGAGAACATAATCAGCTTCTGGCTATAGATGAGATAGCATTTTTATTGGTTTGATTACACGATTGTAAGAAGACACTTTAGTCAAAAGAGTAATATATCTATATGTCTCAAGTCATACAAAGTAACAATTAATACTCCGTTCTGTAAATTTGCTGATAATATGTAAAGAACAAGAGAAAATATATAAAAGTTGATATTTCAATAAGAGTAAGGAATAAAAAGAGAAATGTATTTATAATTATATGGAAACCATATTCCCTTGTTCAAATCCTAAGGTTATGTACAAATGCCTAGCGTTCATTTGTCAACTTTAAATGTAAATGTTATTATAATTGATAGCTGAATTTAAGTCAGAACTGAAATTCATTTGAAAACCATTTGCATGTCCTGTAAACGATGCATCGATGTTGCAAAACTGATATTTTGTAGTTAAACATACTTTAAAGGGTATAATATAAAAATGTTTGGTTTATATTTTATAGAAATATCATGAAAATATTGTGTATCGCTACAACTTATTCTGTCCGTTGATATAGCAATGCTAATGTTTTAGGTATCTAAAAATGTCAAAATCTTTGATTTTTTTTCAATTATCTATAGTCACTGTGAAAGCTGTAAGACGCATGGTATATTCAAAACTATTTGAAAGTAGAATAAGTATATACAAAATTGCAAATATTTCCTAAATATGTAGTATTTCGTTCTTTCTTTCTTTCTCTGCTTTGTCTTTTAAAGTGATTATAGTTACATTTTCATATCTCTATTTTGGCACCATTACGTATAAAGAAGGTTGTCACGGGTGAAGCAGTTTCGTATCACTAACACAGTTAGCATAACTCTTTTTTTAGCTACACTCTGACACAAAAAGCAACCAAATGACAATCCATTCATTCTATCAGAGAAGCATAAGAACTGAGTTGCCTTTGAACTTCGAATTGTGTAAAACTGTGTTCAGCCTCTGTTTAATTAATGTTGGCAGCTTGCAATTCAGCATACGTCACAGACTCCCCCTCTTTGTCGATTAATGATGAGCCAGCGGTCTGGGGATAGTTACTATTGTGTTGAAGGTCAAGATCAGCGTAAACCAACCCCTCGACGTTTCTGAATTTCGTTGTCCGACTATCGTGTCCATGGCGGGGAGACCCATAAGATGTGGACGCCAGTCCTTCGTCGTCAGCTGATTTTGTTTGAGAGGAAGGCTTTCGTTTGCTAACTTTAGCGTATGTGATGTCAATGTTATCTTTAGTAACATCTTCGTAGGGTCGGGAAATTGGAGACTCTCTGGTCACTGCAGATATGGATGTTGATTTTATTTCCTCGTACTTTACATGTTCTACTTCCTGCATTTCCTGGTACTCATCGATGTTTCCTTGACCAGAATTCGTATTGCTGTTTCGTGGAGATTCCTCAACGTTTGCCGTTTGGTTTTCAGCTCCTTCAAGTTTCCGATCTTTCCGTTCACGGATCAACTTATAACCCACGCATATTGCGATACTCACAACAACAGCGACGGCCGAGACAGCGACTGAAACTATTATCATATTTTGTAAGAATTTGTCCGTGTTTTTAGGTGGTTGTATATCAGGCAGCATAGATGTGGTATAAATAGCTGTCCCTATGACAGTAGGAGAGTCTCGCACTACAATTCTAGCAATGTCAGATTTCAAGATAACTCTTGTCGGATCGATGAGATACACATCGCAATACAACTCACCGTTTTGTTTAATATCAGTGACAGTTAAGTCATATATCCCCGACAACTTCTCACCGTGTACGATTAGTTGGCCAGAAATTCTTGAGGCGTTGGTCTGAAAGATTTCATAATTTCTAGATATCTGTAGACCATTCCTGTACCATCTCACCTGGAAATGTCGCTGACCAACATTCTGCAGACGACAACGCAAAGTCACTGTGCCTCCTAGGTCAACAGTTTTATCAGAGGACATTTGCCGGAATTCGGGCTTAGGGAGTACCGTTAGAAGTCCTGGTCTTGATTCCAATTCCGCCTCGATTCTGTAGAGAAGACACCTGTACCCCTGTTGGTCAGATATTGTGACTTTTTTAACCATAAGAGTTGAATTTGTTAGATTGCTGGTCGTTTAAACATCATGTTTTTCTTTTACTATTGCGTCACCGTTGCCCATAGTCAGAAAATTCACAGTTCTGTTGGGATAAACTATCTCCCACTGTACGCTGTACATGCGTACAGCATTGTTTTCAAAACCACTGAAAAGACTGCCAAACTGTGCAGTCTCACCCTCCAGGACAGTGACATCTCTCGGTTGTCCATTGGTAGCAAACTTTGGTCCGGCAGTCACGGCTGAAATATAGGCTATAATCAAAATAGTCAACACCGATGGAGAGACAGCTGTTGATTCCATGAATGGGTACGACAGCAATGTTCACAGCAATTCTCAAGAAGGGATTGCAACGCTATCAAGCACAATCGCTGACTGCATCAGTGGGGTTTGCATCACCCTTATAACTCCAAGTCAAAACATATGTTGGATACTGTCAAACGATATTTGAAGAAAACACAACTAGTTCACAACGAACAGGAAAAACATCAGTCAATGTCTACAATTTCTTCCATGCCATACACTGCTAATAGCATAAGTGAGTTCCATAACACTCGAATAACACAAATTCGCACACTTTGTCGGTTAGTATTCAATGAAATTCGAAGGAAACATAGAAAACAGCGCGATTACAAGGAACAGGAAATACATCAGTCGCTGTCTAGAATTTCTCCCATGCCATTAATAGCTTTCCCTTAAAGTTCCCTTACGTCGACTCGATACACCTACAATCACAGACGCTGGAGCAACTGTCCTTCCGTACAATCCGTTGTAGAATTCGCTTTTTGTCTATCGTCGCGATGAAGGAATTAAATTTACAATGAGAAGTGTCCATGCAGGTTCGTCTAAATAATTTAATGATCGGAATTGAAAACGAGAGTGATCACTCTGTACCAATGGTGTTAATTCAGTGCTTGACATTGTGAGCCACAGGCTAACACTTCGATAAAGACAGACGGGGTTGCTTGATGTGGCGTTCCTTAAATCAAACATGATGAGTCCCTTAAAACTTCCTGCTTAGGCTTTGAATGTGATCGCATGTTAACAACAAACACTTCACAAATGCAGCAAATTAAACTATGTAATCAATATCATGATAATAATGTATAGCCATATGCATTCATTTAAAATGCAATGGAAATTGATATTCAACGTGCACATCAATGAAAGAGTTGAAAATATCGTAACAATAGAGAAAAAACACTAAAAATAAAAACACGCTAAAACACTTTTAAGACTAAAAATACGAAATGAGAAACAGACATATTACATTTGATTTAAAATTCAAACTGATGATGGATAAAATCCCTTGCAAAACCATTGAGATTATGTTCTGATGCATCGATAGCGCCGCCCAGAAGGTAAAGTTCAAAATATTTATTAATTGTTGTCATTAATGATAGATTTGGTTTTTCCAGATGGCCTGAAAAGATAAATTGATGGCAATGATCTTAACCAGCAATCTTCTCTGCACTGCTAAAGACTTTAACAAGAGATGCAACTCTGCAGTAGTGATATTTCCAAACCAGACTGTTATAGATTATGTTAAAATACTCTCAATTGCAATGCGGCAAAATGACACGACTCATGCAAAATTTCTTCAGGCGTCTCAGAAATCACAGGCATTGTGAGCTTTGCCAGTTAAATCACAGGCATTGCCAGTTAAAGCGACGTATTCGTTGGTTCGCTTCGATAAAGTTTGTATGTGCGATGTGTGATAGTGAGCGTGCGTGCGTGAGTGCTTCACGAACTCTACAACGTGTGGAGCGGTCTCAGTCAGAAAAATGTAACAATTTAGCCGGCTATTGGACCACTCTTTTTTGGGAGTGGAGATTTAGCCGAGCGGTTCTCTCTGTGGCCTCTCCACTAGGCGACTGATGCCGTATGTAGTGGGTTCGAACCCGATTGAAAACAAGCCGTATTTTCTACCCTGGGTTGATAGCTCTGCTGGTGGACAGAATTGTCCCCGAGGTTATCGTTCGCCCAGTTAAAGCGATGTATCGTTGGTTCGCTTCGATAAAGTTTGTATGTGCGATGTGTGATAGTGAGTGTGCGTGCATGAGTGCTTTACAAACTCTACAACGTGTGGAGTGGTCTCAGTCAGTAAAATGTAACAACTTAGCCGGCTATTGAACCATTCTCTTTTGGGAGTGGAGATTTAGCCGAGCGGTTCTCTCTGTGGCCTTCTCCGCTAGGCGACTGATGCCGTATGTTGTGGGTTCGAACCCGATTGAAAAGTAGCCGTATTTCGTAATTAAAGACTCTGTATTTGTCTGCATTTTTTCTTCATATTAAGTTAGACTTTGGCGCTTATTTACCCAATCAGGTCAAGTTGGTTAAATCTAGTATAACACAACATATAATAAAAATGAAAACATGGTTTTCACGGACTGCCAATGCCATGAGATACCACAGAGAAAAGTACTAAGTAAGTATACCCTATTTTCGGTCAAAACTTATCTGGACATGCATATGGGGAAGTGATACTGTATGGCAGGAAAAGGGTTGAAATGGACTATAAATTTAAACATGTAGGCCAATGATAAACACAAATTCTGTTCGTACTATTGACTTTCTATCAGGATGTCTGCTAACAAACTTCCAAAAAAGCTGCACCAATGAAGCGCTGTTTGGAAAATGACACAAACGAGAGCTTTTAACAGAGCAAAATGACTGTTTTTCTCCACAAGCGATTTTAAAAGCAATACTGATCACGGTCTTAGATTACGGAAAAAGACGACATTAAATCAAAACCTGAAAGTCGCCAGTACAATGAAACAACATTTCATGCTATTAAACATGTATCGCTTGCTCAAGTGCAATAGAGTTTTGAAAGTTTTATAATGAGATAAAGTATTAATCTTACGTGAAAGGAACCAGGGCATGAGCAGTTAAGCTATAGAAATTCTAGATAAATTAAATGATGGATGGCGTATAATGTCAATGGTAAACAGAAACACAATCGTAAATTCCCACTTTTTGCTGTTAGAGTTATATTAACTTTATTTTTAGTAAACGAGTTTTCAGTCTTAGAATAATATAAAGTTCATTGACTGAAATGAATGTCGTACGATGTATATCTAGTATCTAATGGTGCTATGATTTTTTTTTGTTTTTAAAATTGACGACTTTGTAAGTCTTATCCAAAAGAGAACGACTATTTGCTTATAACAAAAATAAACCGTCAAGCGCCCCGTATTGCTGGCCGTGACGATGGTCGCGACAAAACTTACACCTGTCTTCCTTAATCTCGGGTATCATGAAAATGGTATTATTCTCTAAACTTTTTTGCCCATTTGAACCCACAGTGTCTTTGCTTTACAGACTAGATATTGACATCGCATTGGATTATCCTACGGTCAGATACGTGTTACATGGCATGGCTTTTCCCTTCATAGGCGCGCGATGTTATTTTCAATTTTGTTTCTGAAGCAGAACTTATACATTTGAGGATATTTATGGTGACAAATGTCAGACTTCTGTCTTTTTCTACCATCAATGCGTCTATTGGTACAGTACTACAAACACAATTATAAAGATGACAAAATTTCACTCTGTGATTTTTTAACGAATCACTGCTTTTCCTTATTTGCCAACATTGGTTTTCCACTGAAATGACGAGATGCATGGCAAAATACTTCTGTATTGCATTCTCGTTTTTTCGAGCTCAGTTTTTAGCACATTGATGAGTGCAATCATGATGTAAGTGTTTCAGAATCTTTTTGCGTATACACTCTCGCTGTTACTAGGCATTCAAAGTCATAGATATTACATAACATGGGGATTTATCAGTCATTGGAAAAAAATGAAAGGAATCGCCAACTTCTGAAGACTTTCAGGAGAACTGTAGTTTTTGACTCTATTCTGAACAATGTTAAACCATTCCGCTGTTTCCTTAAATCCTACACTGTAAAAATAGCGGACGCCACATGCGTCTTTACGCGTTCAAAATGTAGATGTCAGTGTTCAAATTTGAACGGCTAGTGTTCATATTGTTAACACTAGTGTTCATATTATAAACAATGATGTTCTAAACCTGAACACGTAGTGTTAACAACCATCTCCTTCAAGGAGAAATTTTGCAATACTGTAAAACAATTAACAATCTTTAGTGTTTTTTACTTTACTATGGCTATATTAAATTTACTACTGCATCGCTGTTAGGCAAAAGTACACAGATTTTGATGTGACGAATTTCCCACTAAGTGAAAAATATCTCCGGTCTAAAATTACTGAAAGCATGATTTTCTAAAAAAGAAAGTATACAAAATAATTTTACGCGTTTATTACGGGTTGAAATTTGGAAATTTGGAAAAGAAACTCAGATAACCACCATGAACGTTTTAATTTTAACATCGGCGTGCAAGAGGCGTTCTACTCCTTAACACTTGGTGTTCAAGTTTGGTGCCTCTTCTTATCCCGTCATGCATCAAAACGGAAGTTGCGACATTTTTCTTGTAAACGCACGCTGAAGTCTTGATCGTGTGGAAGCAAGACCAGAAAGGGTAAGTTTTCTCTCCAAAATAGTAAAAGGTGTTGAATTTTGAAGTATCTGTATTATTATCCTTTGAAATTATTTGTGTAGTACTTTGGAATAGCTAAAATACGTGAAGAAACGTTTTTTTTCTTTCAGTGGCTGGTATATCATACACTAGCTGTGAATACGCAGCGGTGTTTTGGGCTATGGCGTATCGATCGCACTCGGGTCAAAGGTCATCACTGCAAAAACTGTGGCGATGACCCTTGACCCGAGCGCGATCGATATGCCCCACACCGCTGCGTAATCACAGCTAACACATGTCTTTTAGTGATCAAAATCGCATATAAAACATTAGTTTAACATCGCGGAGTGTACACTATTGGCAATTCTTTTACTTTTCATCAGTTGATGACAAGAAGAAGCCAATATTTTGTATCGAAATCCAAAAGAGGCAATGTATACCAAAGTCACCCCTTTTCCTTAACCTAATAAGGCCACCTTGTCTTTCATTAAAATCTGTCGCTATATTACCTATTGTTGCATTATTTTCAGGATGTGAAAAGTTGAATTTACCTGGTAATCGAAGAGTTATTACAGAAACTGATGGGACAGAAATTAAAGAAGATGAGTGTACAAGTAGCTGCCTGGAAACAAGCTTGAAAACCTCAGTTCATCTCTAAGGTAGATTTATACTTCCGAGGGTCAGTAGCTGAAATTTCTGTATTTTTGTTCTGAATTTATCTAAGCTTTGGTAGAACGCTATGATCAACTATATATTACTGAAGAATAAGTTTTCAAATACGTGTAGTCTCCCTTATCATATGCAATGGTCGAATGAAGAATTAAAGCAGAAAGCGACAGAAAATTCAGAGTGAAAAATGTACACTCTGAATTTCTGAATTTTCTGAAATTTTCACTCTGAATTTTCTGTCGCTTTTTCCTTCAATTCTTCATTGCACCCTTGCATATGATGAAGGAGACGTCAAGTCTTTGAAGGCTTATGCTCCCGTAACATTTAGTTGATCATAGCCTGCTACCAAATCTTAGATTATTTTGTATTGTAGGTCAACACGTCTTTTGTTCTCGATTTGTTACTTTTTTGCTTTTAGCGTCACAGAGCTTATTTAATAGGTGAATGTGAGGCATCGTCCTCAATTTTGTACATCCCAAGCTTTTCAAGTTTTCTTCAAAACGGCCAGTACGATTCCTTTAATATTTGGAGTACAGGTTCCCAGAGATTACCCTAATCATATATGTTCAAGTTATGGTGAAATACGCAAATTTGTATTTTTGAGGCGAATTTTGCTATTTTTTGGCAAAAATCTTCTTCTCTCTTACTGGTGGTTCGACGTCTTCAATATTTGGTAAACATGTCCCTAAGAATGACCTTCGTAAAATTTGTGCTAGTTGTGATGAAATATTCAAATATTTATTTTTCATGGCAATTTTTTCGTTTTTGGTGAAAAAATCTTTAAAAATCTTCTTCAAAACTACTAAATGAAGAGCTTTGATATTTTTGACATAAGTCTCTGCGGATAGCTTTTTCAGATTGTTCAAATGATGCAGAAATATGCAAATTTGTATTTTTGAGATATAAAAGACATTTAAGACATTTTTAAGACATTGGGAATTATCAGAATGTGATATATTCGAGTTATGATGAAATCTACAAGTTTTTATTTTGGGTCAATTTTTACCATTTTTGGTCACAAAATTTGTATCTTAAAAATTACCCGTCTGATAGCTTTGATATTTACTACACATGTTTTTTGGGATGATCTCAATTTGATATGTCCAAATCATGGTGAAATCTTCAATTGTGTATTTTTTGCAGCTATTTTCCCATTTTTGGTGAGGCCATTCCGAAGTGAGCTGTAAGAGATCCTTTACATAACACTGCGAGCTCTTTCGACGTCTAAGTCACTTGTTGTATTGCTATATTGGAGTTGAAATGGCTAGCATTTAGGTTGTTGCCATTGGTTTTAGACTGCAGTTTCCTTTTACAAGTGATTTTAGTAAGGACTGAAATTTCCAGGTTCAACAGCAAATGCTTATTAATGACATACAGAACAAAACTTATGAAACGAAGTCAAAATTTGTTAATGTGTTTTTAATT
>LD362088.1:0-13446 GCA_001465055.1 Ptychodera flava
TCGCGCCTTTTTTGAAGTTGGACGACATGGAGCTGGCCATGATAGCATTATTAACGCTGTCCTACATCGTGGAAGACAGTAAGATTCATCTGTTAGAGGCCAACGCCGCAACCGTTGACTTCCTGATAGAACTGTTGAAGAGCGCCTTGGCTGATCCACAGCTGTACGGTCAATCTAAAGAGAGCAGATATTCCGCCTTCGAGCTTGTCATGGGATTGGGCAAAATCGCAGCAAACACGAGCAACGCAGTGAAAATCGTCGACAATAGCGCTGTGCCTCTACTTATGAAGCTGATGGAGAAAAAAGACAGGCCGACGGTGCAGGAGTGTGCAGCAAATGCATTGTGGTTGCTTGCTAAGGTTGATGAGACCCGCAGAAAAATATCAGCAACGCAGGGTGTATTGGCAGCACTAGTACGTCTTGCTAGAAGCGAGAGTGAAGCCGTGGGGCAGGCGGCGGAGAGAGCCCTCCTACGAATTAAACCCCCACAAGTCCAAGGCCAGGTTCTCGGTAATGTGTAACATACGTATTCGATTTCAGAGCGTTTTTATCACGACATGAAATGTTCTCATTTGAATTTTAATCAGAACTTTTCAGATAGCAGTTGCCGACGGTCAAAGAATGTGGAGAGGTTGCCTTCACAAACCATGGGGACAGGATAAATTTTACGGAAAGACTGATAATCTGTAAAGACTGTAATCTTTTGAATTCTTTACTCCAATACCAAGCACAGAAAAGATGTGACAGAAATTCATTTTACTTCAAGCCCCAACGAATTAACATGTATTATATCATACCAGTATATTGGTGACGCAGCGATCTGATTGGTCGAGACGTGAATAGAACCGTGGTATATTCGCGATATACCACGGTTGGCACACGCTCGAGCTTTCGGCAAGAGCAAAAATCCTTTTCTGACGTTTCATCCCAGAATTTCAATATACTGTTATGATATAATAGCAATAAATCACCCCAGGGACGGTATACTACTCGATTTTGATCTGTTCACTTCATATATGCACAAGCGATAGCTCGTGCATATACGAAGTGAACTGGTCAAAATCTTGTGGTATACTGTCGCTGGGTGAACTTTATTGCTTAAATATCTTCCGTGGATATCACAATACGGATCACGGTTCATGTATGGTAAAATGAAATTGTATTTCTGAATCAGACAGATACACATTTTCATGGTATTACTGTATTGTAACCTGCAAACAGTAGATGCGCGCATACATGCATGTACAGGCTTATATACATAATAACACTGTATTCGTGCACATACATGTACATACAATAGATAGATAGATAGATAGATAGATAGATAGATAGATAGATAGATAGATAGATAGATAGATAGATAATACGTACGCACATACATACATACATACATACATACATAATACATACATACATACATACATACATACGTACATACATACATACATAATACATAATACATACATACATACATACATACATACATACATACATACATACATACATACATACATACATACGCACGTACATACGTACATACAATCAATACATATTTTTACATGTCTGTGTTTTTCTTCACTGATCAATTCAGCCTCAACGTGTATATTGGTGGTGGAAATGTGTATACAGTGAAAACGGGTCAATGTATCGCTGCATGCTTATTTTATCGCTGGCTACTCGGAGTGGAAAATCTTCCCATCTTCCCATCGTGCAAAAACTAAACTACCTGAAGTTTGCCTGAAAGATATGGCAAAAATCTATAAGCTGATATTTGGTTTTTAACTAAATTGACTGTTATACCTTTAATGAAATATATTGAAGAGTGCGATATTTTATTATCATCTCAAGTAATTTTGTTGCCAACATTCCTCATGTTTCAATATTTTTGTTTATATATAATAGGAAAAACAAAAGCGAAGAGACCATCTTGCCAGTATTGGAAGTTATGTGAAAGATTCAAAACTTCTCTGAAATTACCCGGTAAAGCAGGTAAGGATTATTGAAAATCTGATTTCTCACATTTGCTCTGACTGTTTTTGCCCATCACCTTATCAAATGAATTAAGTTGTATCAGTGGGATGGAGTGAGGTGTTTTTGTTAACCTTTGACCTAGCCAAGCCAAAAATTGTTTCTTTTTATAAACGTAGACCAGATCGATACAATATTATTCCACATCTGCCACGTCATCTTATGGGAAATCAATAGGAGACAAGCGATTTGTTTTACAAATCGAACCCAGTTATTGTATTACAATGGATGCTGAGTAAGTATATGCATCACCAGATATATATATATATATATATAGAGAGAGAGAGAGAGAGAGAGAGAGAGAGAGAGAGAGAGAGAGAGAGAGTGAGTGAGACTCTGCGTGTGTATGTGTGTTGCTGTCAAGATTACCTCCACTTTGTATTTAAGCACTAGCACATTTATATACACAGGGGGCGTTTGATTCAACGCGACAAGTAGCTGCGACTGATATATTTTTCCCCCGGTATTTTTGTTGAGTTCCTAGTTTCAATGTTTTTGATCTAAATGCAACTCCACAGTTTTCGATAGTAGAGCTTGACCTAGACAGAGGGTGTGGAGGCGTTGGGGTTGGGAATTGGTTAAAGGTTGAAAGCATCCTTATGATAGTATTTAAGTTACTGATCCTCCAATATAGTCACATTGATATTGGTGACGTCAATTCAAAGTTCAAAAATAATAATTCACATTGCATAATGCAGGTTGTGTTGACGAAGTGGGAAATTAAATAAGCTTTCTGGAGCAAATCATAAGATTGTCCCTTCAGTTTTTTAAAGGTGGGGCCTAATAGCTGTTTAAGTTTATCTACACCACATTTCGGCATCTTTAGCAGTGTTCAGACACATTTTACACAACGGTCTTATAACATTGTAGTGAGATCTGAGTGATTTTATAGTGCAATCATCAATGAGACTGTCTCGTATTCTAGAGTAGAAAAAGCATATAGACTAATACCGTAAATCGTCTCCATTGGACTCAGGGAAAGGTTGGTAGGGTACAGGTTTGTTCTAAAATGACACAGAAATTCGCACAAATAGTTCATGTCTATGAAAATCGATTTCATAATGCTTTTCCCTCAGATGTGTATTTCAACAAGAATTTCGATATGTGCTACTGTACTGGGTGCCATAATGACAGAGGAGACAAGCTTTACTATGCACGTGGCCAACCAGCAAAAGACTACGGCGTACCGATAGGATGGTGCCGCTTCGCTCTTGAGTGAGTCTTACAGTTTATAACTTTGCTGTAAACTTTCACTTGACTCGGTTTTCCTTTTTTTCATGAATTACATTCATTAAATATAATGTGAAATGTTCTTTATCATCATGCATCATGCTTTTATACGTGTATTGTCCATTGTTATTAATTGCAGCTGAGTCTAGATCCCTAACAAACCACGCGTTACACAAACTGTAAAGCTATTACTTTTTTTTCAAATGTTCTACGGAGAAGACAAAGGTTTCATCAGGGTTTTTTCAAGGAAAACAATGTTTTATTTTATTTTATCACACCATGACGTCTGAACACTTCGGCTTCCAGATAGCAAACAAACAATCTGCATACTTTGTGGGTGTTGGGCCTTGAAAAACACTTGTCTCTGAAATTCTCCGAGGAGTATAGTTAATCTATGCGGGCCCATGGCAGGCAGGCAGGCAGGCAGGCAGAGAGAGAGAGAGAGAGAGAGAGAGAGAGAGAGAGAGAGAGAGAGAGAGAGGGGGGGGCAGTAGAGTGCACGACATTCAAAGGTGACATTCTTTCAGATAAATTCAGCAGGAAGTAATAAGCTCAATTCTCAGAGATCAAAGTGGCATAAAACCTATGTTTCTGTTCAGAAAGAAGAGTTCACAATCAAACGATCAAAACTTATCAATCCCTATGTAAAACTACATCGCTCGTCTAGATCGTTCTTTCATCGTTATGCACTCTGAAAGTACTTATTAAGTCAGGTATAAAAAATGAAGAATAAATGTTGTTACATTAATGATGGGCATCTAAAAGTTGTCGTTATGATACTTGGAGGGAGGGGGACTACTATGAACACTGGGTAGGTACTTTGGAATGGGAATAAGGGACTCGAGTCAGTTCGCAGCTAGTTTCTAACAACACCCATGCAGTTGCTTCGCAGTTGCTTAACTTTTGCCCTCTCACTTCCTCTTTTCTCTTGAATTTCAATAAACGTCAAATATTTTCAAGAAAGCAATGTTGTAGCGTAACAAGCGCTGTTTGCTAGTTCACTAAAGCTGGTCAATTCAATTTTGTTGTCCATAAATTCTTTGCTTAGGGTCCCACCGCAAGCTAGGGCAGAAGACGTATTCAACAAATGGCACGTGGCTTTTCATGGCACCAAAATCGATGCAGTGGCATCTATCCTTAAGCATGGATACCTATTGATGCCAGGTAGGTTCAAGATTCATTCTTTAACATTTGATTCGTTTGTGTCTGTTCTTCCCTTTGTTTCTTTGTCTGTGTACCTGCGTGTTTATATAACCGCTACAGATTACACATAATTGTGTTATAATGATATTGCCCTGTAGGCGATTATCTCATGGACGGAACCAAACTCTGTGAGGCGCCCGGCCACTTCACACCTGATCACAAACCAGAAGGGTTCGATACGAAGCAACTCTTTCTTTCACCAAGTATAAGATATTCAGGGTGTAATGTTTATGCCCCACAGACAAGGTAAGCACTAAGCAGTCAACAAGATTTGTAAATATATAACTCTAACAATATTAGCTATTGTATTTTGTACAACTTAGAACATAGTATTGCTCCTGTAGTCCAAGTTCATTCCATTTAAAATCGGGCAGACACCAGACTCCATAGTTGAAAATAATGATGTTTGGCGAAATACCGTGTGAGATAGAATTCTGTCCTGAAAATAAAATAATCAGTTCTCTCTCATTTTGTAATTATTTACCGTCATGAATGATGGCGTGGATCAGAATCATCCGAATAGTATGTCATCATCATAATTTAAGATTTTCAGACATTATTACGGAAGGAAAAAAGAACACATATCAAGATACTCGTGGCACCATAAGACACAACTAAATGTCTGAATGTTTGCTTCGAGGGTAAACAAAGCCAAACATACTGCAAACATACTGTTGTGTTTCTTGCCCGCCAAAATTATGTATTTAAGGGGTTGTGTTTCTTGCCCGCCAAAATTATGTATTTAAGGTATTAAAACTGTCAAAGCCATTTATACTTTGAAGCTCTTCCCTACATGATGAAAAAAGTAAAGATATAATCTCAGGTTTCGTTTTTAAGATGCTCAGTTCGTTTTTCTGCTGTGGGTCACAGTTTTAAAGCTTCAGTTCCTTTAAAGTCGTTAGCTCTATCAGTTATACATGTATCGTCAAATTATTCTTTATCAATATGTAAAATGCCGTTTTTTGCTCCACTCTCGAAATCATGTCAAAGCCCAATGTACAATATGTCAACGCAGCGTTTATGTCCGCAATTTCTAATGTTGAAAACAGAATTACGTTGCAAAGATAATGATTTTTTTCCAAAAGACATGATAGACAGCAGTTTCTCTTCTGTCTATGCTTTAGGGAAAGAGATAAAGACAAGTGTTTGTATTGCAGGACAAAAACTAGTGAAAACCTTTTTGAAGCTACCGCTCTGTCCTCCAAAACCATTAGTTTGATTTACTGGTCATGACAGACAAACATATTTACTCAACATTCAGTTACAGAGATGTCGAAACGGGCAAAACATATCAAGGGCGAGTTGTCTTCCAAGTTTGTATCAAGCCTGATGCTTACAAGGTTGGCCAGCAGACCATCGGAGCTACCTACGACATCGACCCACGGTTCAGCAACCAGGAGATCGAATGGTCTACAAAAAATCGTGGCTGTGTCACACTGTATGGCTTGTTGTTCAAATTGGAATAACCAACAAGGACGACGGTGTCATCTCGGGTCCATAGTCTTCATCTATGAAAGCCAGTAGTACTGTCAGGAGAACGTTAGGAAAATAACAACCTCGCCATGGTCAACCAGGAATGTGTATTTTTATCTAGGCCTTTTCCTTGCCCTCGGTAACATGTTATTCAATGAACAATGTCAATATGTCGAGTTTCAAATCCTTTTATCACAAAAGGGGAATATTCTAATCCGTCCCACCTGTTTATCTGATCGTCTAAATCTCATCATTTTTGGTTTAAGTAGAGTTAGTTTTCTTTTCTCATCTGACGTATCCAATCATAACAGAAGGAAAAAGAATCATTTATAGACGTACCTTATCAATGGTTATTTTGTCAATTATTATAATTATACAAATTTAAGTCCAGTACACTGGGAATTCTTCCACGTTTTCTTTACTTCATTTTGTACAACGATAATACGTGCATCTGACACGAATACAAAATCCAAAAGTCATTTTTGAGAGATCAATACGAATACAAAGCTATCAGCTTTCCGTCGTACTGACAAACGGGGTTGGTTAGCTTATTCCAAAGGAATAAAACAAACAAGAGTATGTTTCAAAATTGACGAAGCTTTTATTAAACTTTTCCAACATATTAGGCAAATAAGGTGATACTGCAACGGTAAATCGATGTTAAATTTTAGCAATCCACAAATTCTGTAATATTTTACAGTTAGATCACTTTGTAAAGAACCTTAAAATTGAATTTAGTTTGTCATTTGCTAAAATTTTCTTCAGTAAACATATCTCTTTAAGAAGATGACTCACTGAATAAAAGTAGATACATTGATGTACTATTATTGAAAATCGTCACTGTGACCCCAGATTTTTATTCTTGATTGCAAAAGAGATAGGTATTTTAGGTGAAGTGTTAGACTTGGTTCAAGTCTGTGATTCGTGAATGTTTGAGTGGAGTGAACGCAATAATTTGTATTTTGCTTTCATTTGAAACGCGCGAGTGAGTGGAGTGGACGCGATGAGTCGGTGAACGCTATACAGGGGGGAGTTTCACCCGGGTGAATCCGGCAGAAACTAACTCACTATACTGCGCAAACTCAAAGGTAACGCATTAAATCGCTGCGAAAACCTGGCCTGCGCTACCAAATTCCGAATAGGTTTGTACGATATAGGAGAGACACAAGAGAAACTATTTATTTTTTTTAAATTCGCCGACTTGAACCAAGTCTAGTGAAGTGTGTTTTGGCGAAGTATATATAAAGGTGGACTGAAAGATCAGTCGCTCGAGGGCGCTTTCTACGCACCCCTCTGAGGGAGGATACTAGAGAGCGCCCTCAAGCGTCGGATCTTTCAGTCTGATACAAAGGTTGAAAACTTCTTTTTCGGTACGTTTGTATCTCAAAAAAAATTCGTTATTGTTTTAGTCATGGGGCAACAGCTCAGCGTTTTGTAATAATATTTACTGTAATTACTTATGGTCCGATTTTAATGTCATTTTAATGCCAGCGCTGTTCGTAGCATCATTGTATGTCACAACAGTGCATTTCGGAGACTATTTGGCTATCCAAGAGATACTAGTGTCTCATGTTCGTTCACCATTCAGTAAACTGTTTCTCAGTTTTAAGGAAAAGAACAGCGTACAACTTTAGTGCTCGTTTGCAAAGAAGTAATAATGTATTGATTTATCGACTTCTTGCAAGTGACATGCTCTTTGACCACAGTTACGAGTGTTTCGATACATAGCGGCCGCCGCGTGGTATGCATTGAAAAATTCTATGTTTCTATGCATACCACGCGGCGGCCGCTATGTATCGAAACACTCGTAACTGTGGCTTTGACGGACTTCAAGCCCACAGGGCAAATATTTTACGCTAATTGTGCTTATGCAGTTTGATGTCTTGCCATTCAAGTTTTTATCTAATTTTTTCTTTTCCTTTTTATGGACGTTTTTAAAGTCTGAAATATAGCTATAAATGAAATATATTCTGGTGTAAAATAGCACTGGGAACATATGTAGATTCATCGGAGACAGTCTGTAAAGCACTTAATGCAAACACTGACGAAACTTGGTTTAATCCATGTGATGAGACAAGCACTTCTTCATGAGTCGTCGATCGTGAAAGAGTAAACCTTTTCACCCCAAGTTCCTGTAAACAGGTCCATGATCACCGTTGATAACAATGGGTTTGGGCAAAACCGTAGTGGTGAAAGGGTTAAGCAACTGAATCCCTCTGGTTCAAGTGCTTTGCAAACGTCATTCTCACTCATAGACGAAACTTGTTGCAAAACTGATTTCAGGAAATATTTCATTTCCATAATTCAAAAGCCGTTTGGCTTCGACTCACATATTCTGCCAAATTTACCTATAGGCCTACATGTAAATCTTAGATGTAACTCTAACATTTTAATTAAAAAAAAAGTTTTCAGCTGTTGCATCTTGGGTCCATTTTGTGCGGGCCATTGTATTGTTCACTAATACAGGTCAGGTTACCTTTGAATTTGCGCCCATTCCCTGCACAAATGAATGACGTTTCGCCACAGGCGACCCAATAAGTGTGACGGAGTTTTTCACACTGTTTTCTCTATCATTTTCTCTTCTTTCTTCATGCTCTGAATGATCGGAATAAATAAAATAAATGGTTTATATAACCTAACCTAGCCTCTGTGACTCTTCATTTATTTTACACTCCATTACAAGGACGTATATCTCTCATACACACATGCTGTAATTAATTAGTCAACACAACTAATTATAAAATAAATAAAGAGTCACAGAGGCTAGGTTAGGTTATATAAACCATTTATTTTATTTATTCCGATCATTCAGAGCATGAAGAAAGAAGAGAAAATGATAGAGAAAACAGTGTGAAAAACTCCGTCATACTTATTGGGTCGCCTGTGGTTTCGCTTGTATCAATAACAATGATCAACGGAGCACAAACGACCCGACAGGTTATCAGGCACAACTCAATTGACTGTTGTGTAGATGAGGTCAACTTTTCATCGGCGCTTATTTTCCCCGGCTGATCTAAATGGCAAAACATCTAATGACCTGATAGTGTTGGTAGATAAACTTACGAACAAAAGCTGTATGAACTCTGCCAATGGAACAAAATATCAAAGAAATTTGGTCAGTTTTATTGCCAGACCTCAAGACATCTCCTATTCCTAGCTCATTAAAACGTTTTACAACTTTGGTTTACTTGAAGGAATTCACAAATATTTTTATCATTATAAAGTCATTGGTGACCAAGAGCCAACGTTTGTAGATACATTAAAATCCCGCTTAATCTATGTCAAATTGATAGTTTTTATCAGGCTTGTAATTTTTACGATTGATGTCTAGGCTTTGAGTAAAGAGTGCGATAGCACTTACTACCGTTCGAAAGCTGCACCCAAGTATTTTTCACGCCCATTCATCATAAAATTTGCCCTCAATCTATCCCCTGCTCCCGCGCTCGAACGAGAAAAAAAATTGGCCGCCAGCCAGGAATTGCTTGTGAATAACCTTTTACACGTACAGCCCTATGCAAACAGCCTTGTGGCGTCCCTCGTTATATTTGTCGGCTCGAACTTCCCCGTAAAATAGTTAATGACGCTACCTTTTGACAAGGTTGCGAAGTATCCCACTGGACAATTTATATCGCATGGTCCAAAGTTTGTTCTAGCTTGACCTCACAGTTTGTGGTTGTTTTGCGCAAAGCTACCACAGCGGAAAAATAGAGACCGTGATCCGGAAGACGAGTGAGATTATTTTGGGTGAGTTCTTTTTTATGTTGTAGAAATAGAACGAATACTTTATGTCTCAGATAAACATACATTGTGATAATATGACACTCCATTGCGCAAAACATTCGTAAAAAGAATACTACAACCAGATTCTGTAACCTTAATTAGATGACGCCATTATTGAATCAGTTACATTGGACTTTGTCCGAGTAGGCCATTTTTTGTCGCTAACTCTTAGCATGGCGGCAAACACAATATACAGTGGTTTGCTATGAAGCATTGGCATTAGACGAACTGACATATTGTCTAAATCGAGGTGTTGCCTACACTGTCGGGTGCACCAAGCAGTAACATGAGTCGATCATTAAAAAAATCAACTATGCAAAAGTTGAAACATTGTCCAGCAGACGGTCAGACGTAGTCAAAACAACACCACCACATATCACAGGGTACAGGGGAAAGTCCCCTGGGATGGGGAGGAAGGTGCTTTTGTGCAACGGTTTACCTTATTTGATTTTATTAATTTTACTGTGATATTTCAAATAAAGAGTTCAACTCTACACCGTCTGACTGCTTTATTATTACCGACAAGTCCTTATCTCCTCTCCAACTTGTGTATACACCACTATAATTGCTCCGAAAACATTGCCAACTTGCTAATCCGCTGTCCGTATCAGCGGATTAAGTGATTGAGTCAACACCACTGCCGTCCCACACGCATTATGCGTGTGGGACGGCGTGTACTTACCTCGCTTTGTTGTGGCACCTGAGACAAACTCATAGTCGCTCGTTTTCTCAAATTCCGCTCTGCGCCTACACGCCCCATAGATGTATGTATGTACACGTGAGACGAACCGTCTTACATGTATATACACGCGTCTATGGGGCGCGTAGGCGGAACTGGAGCAAACGAGTGACTGTGGATAAACTCTACAAATCCGAGAGTCATGAGGTCGGTAAAATGCAACCGCGACCGCAGCGGCCGTGTTTACCCTTCAACTTCACAGTTTGTTCGTTGAATGTCATACATGTAGTTGCCCACTCATTATGGTGCTGTTTAACAGCATAGGATTTCTGTAACGTGCGTAAGTCACAATTAATGTTTAAATCAGGGTTATGTGATGCGTGACAATCTACCAATCAGATACAACCTTCCCAGCCGCTTGACATTGCCAAGTAAAATTAAATATATGTGTATATTTTTATTTTTTCATTTTACTGGGATCCTAACCACGATCTCTTTTTTTCTGGGATTTGAAATCAGTATTCCAATTATGGAAACGTCATCGTCTGAAGTGTTAAAAGAAGAAGAAGAAGAAGTACAGCAACTCTGGCGTGCATTAAAGGAGAAACTTTCTGAACAAATCACAGAAGGTATGATATTCCATACTGCGATCTGTATTGTGGTGAAAATATAACCTTATTGAAAATATCGTTTGCTGAAAAGAAAGATTATTACCTTTCTGTACTGACCCAAGACTGACAAGAACGAATACTGCAATAGCAACTAGTTGATAGAAAATAAAATTTGAATGTTCTGAACTCACAGCACTTGAATGATTACCATGAGGGATGTTTCAATATTTATCTACCAACACTTCATCCGCATTGTTTTCAAAATTGTTTTTACAATACTGTTGCTCGTAATATTAAAGATCGGCAGAACGCGATGATGTTGATTTTTCCTGACTCTGTCAAACGTTCTCGAAGTTAAACGAACTCACACATTATATCACAATCTTATTATTTAATATGTTTCAAAGCGTCACTTTCTACATTATATCACTGAAATTGTTGTCCAATGCGTGTAAAACGCATTGATCGTGTTGAACAGTTAAACATTCATAAAGTATCATATCTCTTTGGCCGGCATTGAAGTGGAGTCAAGTATTGTTAAAATAAGTTTTAACTTTCATCATGTGTCAGTTTGGATGAATCTAATCATTCATCCGCACTTTTCACCAAAAGGTCTTTTTCTAACAAAACGACCACAGTTTGTTTCTAAAATCGTGGTAGATACCATGTCTCGTGTTTTTTTTATTCATAACCGAATTATCTTAAATTACACTCAGATACACGGCAAATTTTCCTGTCACTCACAGAGATATATCCAAAATCAAATAATTAAGTGTATGACATTACTATTTTGATGCACCAATTTCTTATGGTATGCTATTTCATCTTTTTTTTCTATGAGTACGACTAATTTATGCAATAAATCAACACAACAACCCTGTGTAGAAATGATAATCTGCAACGATGCAGAGGTGTCACACATTTGTTGAGAAACAATGATTCAGCATTAAGAGGTTTAAACATTAAACAATGAAGTCGTAATTGTTCCAAATATTACACATTGGCTTCGTTTTCAGCTAAAATGTCTATCAACATAAACAGAAAAGACAGTTTAAGTATCGTTGGCAACTTTGTATTTCACGATGGCAGTTTCATCGAAATGTCAAAATGACTGAATGCAGTACTTTGCAGATATACTGAGAGGGAAGATAGTAACCGTTATATGCAATTTACTTCACTAACAATAATTGTCACTGATACAGATGTTTTAAAATTGACTTTGAATGGAGTTCATCGCAGTGCCAAAAATGTTTGAGTGCAGTACTTAGCGGATGAACTTAGAGGGAAGATAATTACCGTATTATGCAGTTAACGTTACCTGGTAGTAACAATAATTATCACTTATATCTAAGTTTTAAAATTGACTTTGAATGAAGTTCAATCGTAAAAACAGCTCTTTTTATGGCTTTCATATTTACTCTATAAATTGTGTCACATACCTTTCAAATTTGTGATTTGGGCTCTTTGAGATGACCTACTTCATTTCTGCTAAAATGACAGTGAAATTAGCCCATTTTCATCTAATCTTTTTGGGCAAAGTCCTCATTTTTGGTAAAACAACTTTTCCAGGACTTCAAACATGTAGCTAAGATAATGTTCAAATTTGATTTGTTGGCGCGTTTGAAGGATATTTTCATACAGTAATTTTCTTTGCCTATTTCAAATTTTTAGACTAAATACCTTCGTCTTGGAAACTTCTTGTCTGACAGCTCTCATATCAGCAATCAGCTGAGGGCCCTGGGGAAGATAAGCATCTTTACTGAAGCTTATCAGGCTACCCTCGTTAAACGAGGTTTAATAAATAAATAAATAAATGTTCACCTAGCTTCCGTGCACATCAAGGGGGGCACAGTGCCATTGATGCCATTTCTTCTGTATTGTAGTGTTCTCTCTATTGTCTTATTTTCCTAATTTTTTTCTCATTAAGTGTAAAATGGTCTTAGACCTAGCAATACTAGTAATACCGATCATAATGATAGTGACAATGACAATAATAGAGATATCAATATTGATAGTGATAAGGTTTATAGATTTTGCCGTGGTTTGTATAGTGTAGATTCCTTTTGACTTTACGACTGTGTTGCAACTTTCGTTCTCTTTGCAGGTGAACTCGCGAAAATCAAGGAATTGTGTGAAATCAGTCACAAGGGAATACATCTAAACAGTATTAGAACTATGCTTGGCCTTTTAGAAGAATTAGAGAACTGTTATATTGTTGGATTAGACAATACAGAGACGCTGACTGACTTTCTTGAAGATGTCGGAAGGACAGATTTAGTCCTAGAGGTACTTCAGTACAATGGTAAGTGTAATATGTTTGTATGGTGGTGCGAACATCAGTGTGCGAAATTAACGTCGGTCCGACGGTCCGAGACCGACAGATTTCTCGTCGGGCCGAAAGTTTTTAGCAACATGTCGGTCCATATGACCGACTGGAATTTG